>JAABKJ010075445.1:85752726-86045983 GCA_011634705.1 Andricus grossulariae | reverse complement strand
GTTCAACTAACTACCTCTAATTTAAATCACTTCATTATCTTCATAAGAACTGATGATAGTACAGTTGTACATTTATGTAAAAAAAAAAACCATTTATAAAATTCTGAAAATTCTTAAACGCCAATTTGTGTAGAAATGTTCAAAGTACCACTATGAATTTTTTGTAGATTTTTCCTATTATTTGTTCTACAAAAAACTATGTTCCAAAGTTCACTGTCTTTAAAAGCTGTAAAATTTCCCTACTTTTTAGCAGATTTTCGGGTCTGTAAGCTATAAAAAATGTCTTGACATATTCGTTTCAGGCCTTCCACGTCAAAAAAATCAATCTTGGCAGCCATCTCATCGATTTTAATGAAACGCAGTGTTGTTGTGGTACTTTATGGGTAATGTTGATGGGTAATGTGACGCCATTTTGAATTCTGAGATCGACTTTTTTTAAAAATTTTAATATTTTCAACCATTTTCTTCGAATTTTAATGGAGATTATAAGCATTTGGTAAAGCAAGATGCTGTTTTATATAAAATATGGATACAAAAAAATTTCGAAATTTTCACAAAAAAAAAACTTTAAAAAAAATTTGATTAGATTTTTGACGAATTTCGCTATTTTTAATTTTCTATTCGTTTTCAAAATAATATTCCTTATTCTTTGATCTTTCATTTCAAAAACAAAAACTTGATGGACACTCATCTGGTTTTTGAGTTATGAATATTTAAAGAGAGGCATTCCAGTCGAATGCTTGTACTGCGAAGCAGCTAGGCGGGTAGTGCAGACATTGTCATTACACAATGCACCGTTGAAACGCTGCAGTCTCAAGCATTTCTGTTTACTCAGTTATTTTTCTTTCTCGCGTAGAATATTTCCGCTTAGGAGCAGATTTTTGTATCGGAAATATTTTTGATGTTGCGTGAGGAGCAGCAGAATATATTTTGCAACGGATTTGATGGTTATTGATCGGTATGAAGGAATGAAATCCTCTCGTACCATGCTTCAATAACAACAATAACATTGAAAATTTCGATAGTAAATTTTCTGAGGAAAAATTTTCTGAAGAAAAAATTTTTACCAAAAAATGTCAAAAGCGCTATCGGCTTCAATAACAACAATAAGATTGAAAATTTCGATAGTAAATTTTCTGAGAAAAAATTGTCTGAAGAAAAAATTTTTCCCCAAAAATGTCAAGGGCGCTATCGGCTTCAGTAACAACAATAACATTGAAAATTTCGATAGTAAATTTTCTGAGGAAAAGTTTTCTGAAGTAAAGTTTTTTCCCCAAAAATGTCAAAAACGCTATCGGCTTGAATAACAACAATAAAATTGCACATTTCGATAGTCAATTTTCTGATGAAAAATTTTCTGAAAAAAATTTTTCCCCAAAAATGTCAAAAGCGCTATCGGCTTCAATAACAACAATAACATTGAACATTTCGGTAGTACATTTTCTGAGGAAAAATTTTCTGAAGAAAAAATTTCCCCCCATAAATGTAAAAAGCACTATCGGCTTCAATAACAACAATAACAATGAAAACTTCGACAGTAAATTTCCTGTGGAAAAATTTTCTGAAAAAAATTTTTTTTTCCCAACAATGTCAAATGCACTATCGACTTCAATAACAACAATAATATTGAAAATTTCGGTAGTACATTTTCTGAGGAAAAATTTTCTGAAGAAAAAATTTCCCCCCAATAATGTCAAAAGCGTTATCGGCTTCAATAACAACAATAACCTTGAAAACTTCGACAGTAAATATTCTGTGGAAAAATTTTCTGAAAAAAACTTTTTTTCCCAACAATGTCAAATGCACTATCAACTTCAATAACAACAATAACATTGAACATTTCGATAGTAAATTTTCTGAGGATAAATTTTCTGAAGAAAAAATTTTTCCCCAAAAATCTCAAAAGCACTATCGGCTTCAATAACAACAATAACATTAAAAATTTCGATCGTAAATTTTCTCAGGAAAAGATTTCTGTAGAAAAGATTATTCCCCATAAATGTCAAAAGCACTATCGGCTTAAATAACAACAATAAGATAACAAATTTCGATAGTAAATTTTCTGAGGAAGAATTTTCTGATGAAAAAATTTTGCTTCAAAAATGTCAAAAGCACTATCGGCTTCAATAACAACAATAACATTGAAAATTTCATTTTAAACTTTCTAAGGAAAAATTTTCTGAAGAAAAAATTTTTCCCCAAATATGTCAAAAGCACTGCCGGCTTCAATAACAAAAATAACATTGCAAATTTCGATAGTAAATTTTCTGAGGAAAAATGTTCTGAAGAAAAAATTTTTCCCCAAATATGTCAAAAGCACTATTGGCTTCAATAACAACAATAAGATTAAAAATTTCGATAGTAAATTTTCTGAGGAAAAATTTTCTGAAAAAAAATTTTTCCCCAACAATGTCAATTGCACTATCGACTTCAATAACCACAATAACATTGAAAATTTCGATAGTAAATTTTCCGAGGAAAAATTTTCTGCAGAAAAAAATATTTTCCCAAAAATCCCAAAAGCACTATCGGCTTCAATAACAACAATAACACTGAAAATTTCGGTAGTAAATTTTCTGAGGAAAAATTTCCCGAAAAAATTTTTTTTTCCTAACAATGTCAAATGCACTATCCATTTCAATAACCACAATAACATTGAAAATTGCTATAGTAAATTTTCAGAGGAAAAATTTTCTGAAAAAAAATTTTTTCCCTACAATGTCAAATGCACTATCGGCTTCAATAACAACAATAACCTTGAAAATTTTGATAGTAAATTTTCTAAAGCAAAATACTCTGCAGAAAAAAATTTTCCCCAAAAATGTCAAAAGCACTATCGGATTCAATAACAACAATATCATTGAAAATTTCGATAGTAAATTTTCTGAGGAAAAATTTTCTGAAGAAAAAACTTTTCCCCAAAAATGTCAAATGCACTATCGGCGTCAATAACTAAAATAACATTGAAAATTTCAGTAGTCAATTTTCTGACGAAAAATTTTCTGAAGAAAAAATTTTTCCCCAAAAATGTCAAAACCACTATCGGCTTCAATAACAACAATAACATTAAAAATGTCAATATTAGATTTTCTGAGGCAAAATTTTCTGAAGACAAAATTTTTCACCAAAAATGTCAAAAGCACTATCGGCTTCGATAACAACAATAACTTTGAAAATTTCGATAGTAAGTTTTCTGAGGAATAATTTTGTGAAGAAACATTTTTTTCCCAAAAATGTAAAAGGCACTATCGGCCTCAATATCAACAAAAACATTGAAATTTACGATAGTAAATTTTCTGAGGAAATATTTTCAGAAGAAAAAATTTTCCCCCAAAAATGTCAAAAGCACTATCGGCTTCAATAACAACAATAAAAATAAAAATTTCGATAGTAAATTTTCTGAGGAAAAATGTTCTGAAGAAAAAATTTTTCCCCAAAAATGTCAAAAGCACTGTCGGCTTCAATTACAACAATAACATTAAAAATTTCGACAGTAAATTTTCTGAGGAAAAATTTTCTGAAGAAAAAATTTTTTCCCAAAAATCTCAAAAGCGCTATAGGCCTCAATATCTAAATGCGTCTCAATGCGTTTGAACGAATCAGAAAACGGGATTCACGCGCATTACAAAAATGTTAATTCGCCCCATTCCGTATCAATTTCTTCGTTTTTGCTGGGTAAAGTTACAACTCTCAGGGTGCCCACCAAATGGGAGAACCGGTAAAGTACTCGTTTTGTAAGTTTCGAAAGTTTCCAATTAGAAAGCATATCATTTTCAAAGTGTTTACAATAATTATCATAAAGGTGCTTAATATTTCATGCAATATTTAAACTTGTGCAATTTTAAATGGTAAAACTGAAATTAGTGACTTTTTCTGACAGAAATCACATTTTTTAGTGAAAAAATCTATCTAGTTGTTTTAAATGTGAGCTGCTACAGTATGATGCTCAATAATATATGTATTATCTTTAAAATATCTATAATTTCAATTTAAAATTATAGTTTTAGATGCGCAATTATAAAACAGTTTATTATTTGAGGCCTTGAATTTACTGTTTTTTCGGAAAATTAAATTTTAGATTAATTTTTGAAGGGTTTGAATCTTAAATTTCATAATTGTTTTGTATTTTTTCAATTTAAAAATTTTCTAACATAATATCTTAAGGTTGCTTCATTTTCAGTTGAAAATTTAAACCAACAAAGCATTTCCAAATAAAAAATATTTTATTAGAAAATTTCAAGAATGAATAATAATTCTTAAAGAAGTGTTAAAAAGTAAACTGTTTTAAATTTTTAAAAAATAAATAAAAAATGAGTGAAAAATTAAATATGATAAAATTAAACTTTCCTAAATAGATAACCAGTAATTGAAAAATTTGGTAATTTTAAACAGCTATAATTTTAAAATTCTACATTTTCATGTTGAACGCTAAATTTTTAATGTTTTTCTTTTATAGATTTTAATTTTTCAATTAAAATTGAGTTTGTTGAATTTTGGAAAGTATAGTTTACAATTTTAAAATGATAAATTTTTAAGCAATATAAATTGACTTCAAATAATTGAAATTTTAAAGGATTTCAATAGAAAAAGTTTTCCCAGTGGGCACAATATTTGGCGACGTCTTTACGACATCGTTATGACATCTTTACGACTACTTTACGATATCCTATGACTATGTCCACTGGGTTCATATCACAATTTTTGGTGACTACATTTTTTTTCAATGAAGTTCGCATTCGTTTAAGTTATAACGCTCCGGAGTAGAAAATTTTGTAATCTAAATGTTTCTCATTTAAAATTACATTTATCTTCAAAGTTTTTTAAGAATAATTCAATTTTTTTCTATACAAATTTGTCTAATCATATATGAACAAAAGCTTATAACTGAGTGACTATTGAAAAACATAATAAAATTGTTGCAGATGCTTTTCTCGTGTGAAATTCAGATTGCAAATTAAGTGCAGTGGAGAAAGCGACCAAAGCTTGGTTAATAGATGCTTCTTAGCGACAGCAAGATGACAGAAGTTTTGGAAACGCGAAAAAACTAAAACTAAATAATAAGGTTGCATTAACTATAAAAATCATTTTATGATGGTCTCGAAATAAACTAAAACTAATTTTTCAATTTTATTTACTTTTTTAGTTATTTTCTCATGTAATCATTAAAAAAGTGTCGATCAACTTATTCATAGTGTTTTCATAACTACTGCACTACTTTTTGTGCCGTCGAAATTATTGTAAATTAGACGTCGAAACGATTAACGAAACGACGTCGAAATGATTAATAAAACGATGTTGATGCGGTCATTAATTCGACGTCAATACGACGTCGAATTGGGCGATATAATATCGTCGAATCGACGAAAATATCGATGATTTTTCGACATCAAAAAACGACATTGATTCGACGTCAAATCGACCATACATTTCTGACTGGGTACTAATATAACCTACGTAGGAATACTAACGGCGAATTGTTGCGGCACAAAACTGGTTAGTTACTTTTGCCATAGAAGCAGCTGTCGCAACTAATACCATCTCTACTAATAAAGAGCTTTTTGTCACAACTAATCATTTTTTTCAGTATGATTAACGCTGCTTATAACAATTTTTTCATAGATCTCCTTAATCATGCATAATTTCAACAAAACTTGTGTACAAAAAAAAAATCATTTTAATAAGAGTTAAGATACGGATTTCCTTTTTTTTTTAACAACCCTAATAGCCATACAATAAAATGTTTCATATATATACTTATTTAGTTTAATTCAAGCAACACCTTAAACTACACCCCTCCCCTCCCGCTAACCCCATTTGTTTTTAAGTTATTGAGTGCATAATGTAGGCACTTTGCGGATTTCATTATATGACAATCTACCAGCAGGGCGGCCAGCACACTGTGCTCACATACCTGAGTGCGTATTGAACCGCATATAAAACCGCATCTGTCTGACGTTTTTTGCAGCGCCTGCAGACACTGCCGTTACTGTGCGAACATATTGTTATCTGGGGCAGGTTCGTTGGTTGAAACCAACATTAATTATGCAAAGAATTTTACGAGGTAAAGAAATAGTATAATAATATATATAATAATATATATTAATTAATAATATAGAATTATTATATATATATATATGTTATATATATATATTCAAACTCAATTAACCAATCAGCGCACGACTTCCACCAGTGACAGTTTCTATTGGATGAAGAACGAACGCAGACAGTAAGCAGCAGACATGAAGGAATCGAAGTGGTCGATACTAATGTAAAAAGTATCGATACTCCGATACGTTGACTTTCTAAGTATCGGTGTCGATACTTAAAGTATCGCATCAGTATCGCCCATCCCTAGCTCGCTCCGTACCCCTGTGAGATAGGACCTCGACTGATTTGATGAATTTTTAAAAAATGGAAACAGATTTTATAATTTTTTTAGTTTACACCCTCAAAACGGCGTTTGTTTGAGGAGTCCAAAAATGTGTAAAAGTCAATTTCGAAAAATTTGTGGGATAGGCCCTTTTGTTCCCCGACCCTTCAGTTCTCTAAAATTACTTCTTCAGAAATGACAAAGTGAAACCAATTTTGTACATGTAATTGCAAAAAATGTATTAATCGATAGAAAAATATATAACATACAATGCTTCTAAATTTAATTTCATGAATTATTTCAAAATTTTGTTCATATTTTCGTTGAGGTTTATTAAATTTAATAAAAAATGTAACTTCATTTTCGAAGCATGTTCATAAAATGTACGTAAACCACAGTGAAATTTATTTCACCACAAATAATATTTTATGAACAAGCCATTGAAACAGGTTTTAGTCAATTTTATGAAATCTCAACAACTCAAGCTTCAAAATTAAGTTTCGTGTTACTGAAAATTAATAAATATGGTCTTAGATTAATTTTCAAAGCCAAATTTATGAAATTACAGTGACATAAGTCGTTGAAAGCTGACTGAAATTTCAGGAAATTTCCAGCAGTGTAGTTTGTTTCAAAGGTTGAATTTTTAAAACAAATTTATTCAAAAAATACACAATTCAGCCTTTTTTTAATATAAATATTTTGTTTCCAGCACTTTTAGATATTAGTACCTCCACAATGATCTCTGTTGAGGATAATTTACTATTAGATAAAATATTTATCATTTTATAAACAATTATATGAACAAGTTTACAATTAGGCTAGTTTCTAATGGATAGAAATAGTTTTTTTTCAGTAAAATGTTGTAATAATTCTTCTAAGAGCATATTATATTTGTTAAGTTATAGAAATTTTTCATAAACAAATACATATTTTTTAATCCATCAACAACATTTTTTTAATCGCCCACTGTAATTACTGATAAATTTCTATACAGTACCGTAGTAATTATAAACCGAAATTTTGTAAATAAAGTTCGTAAATAAACATAATAATCAATTGCAATAAAGCATTGTCATATTTTTGATAATACTTATTTCTAAATAAAATAAATAATGAAATTATTAACTTTTCCGTGGCCCAAGATCCTGGCTATACAGCCCTGGTTATCAAAATTTACACATTTGTCATCAATGCACAGAGTAGTATTAGTGTTAAATGTGATCTATAAGAAAAGGAAAGTTTTACCACGTCCAGTTTACTTTTCATACTTTTGACTGCAAAGCGGTATCAGCGCCCACGTCATTATCAATGCTTCATAGTAAGTCTGATATTTTTATGTTCTCATCTCAATGAGAAGGTATTGGTTTTATGTGAAAAATGAATTTCGCGGATTCAATAAAATGTCGACGTTTTGAGGCCTTCTGAATAAAAAAAACGGTTTTTACAAAGGTGTCTGTCTGTCCATCTGTCTGTCTGGCTGCCTGTCTGTAGTCATGCATCGTGTAGGCACGATAACTTTCTAAAGATTGATCAGATTTGATTGTGCTTTGGCAAACCTTTTTGAGGCCTGAAAAGAAAGAACGAGTTTGTTAACCAGCTATTTTCGATCAATATTCAAAAAGTGAGCACATTTTGAACATTTTTGAGACCACTTTTTTTCAAAATTTGAAAATTCTATGTACAGTCCTTAGTAGCACTCTAAAAGACGAACAATTTGTCCTCGTGAAATTTTCTGATAAAATAAAAATTATCAGAGTTATAGCATTTTCGAAATCCCAAAAAACAAAAAAAAATTAATATTTGAAGCCGAACAACGCATGATATAAAAAAAGACAAAGAGAGAAAAACATTTTCTTTTGAGAGCCCTACAAGATGATCATGAAAACTTTTTGAATTTTTTCCAAAAATCAAAAATTCAAATTTCGATCGCACAAAAAGTAATGAAAAATTAAGAATTCTATTTTGAGGTCAAACTATGCAAGATGAGAAAATAGATATAAATACAAAAATCATGCAACCAAAAAAGATCTACAAATTTGTCTTGAATCACTTTTGGATAGGACGCGTAGTTTTTGTTTTATTCGTGAAAAATAACATTAAAAATAAAAAAATTTAATGATTTGGAAGACGACAGAAGGAAAGAAAAAAAATAGGCAAACTTGTTCACTCAAAAAGGATGTACAAATTTGTTTTTCATTATTTTTAGAAAGGGCGAGTATATTTTTCAATTGTAAAAAATAAGCATAAAAATAAAAAAATTAAATTTAAAAAAAATGTCACAAGAGACGAAAAAAAATGAAAAGACAAAAGTTATTCAAGCAAAAGATCTACAAATTTTTTATAAACTCTTGCTATAAAAATTTTAAATTCCTTGGGAGTCAAAGTTTATAAAAAGCTTAACTATAAGGCAAACAAAATTTTTGTGGATGACCCTATTCCGAATCAAAAATATAAGAGCAAACTTTTTAATTAAAAATAAATAACTTTCAACCAAAAATATATGAAAATTATTATTGGGTTCTATTAATTCAGTTCATATTTAAGCGAAAAACGAGGAAAAGGGGAAGTTTCTTGAAAATTGGGGGGGGGGGAGGAATTCTTCAGAAAAGGGAAATGAGAAAATAGGGGAAAGAGGGTGAAGTTTGCTATTTTCAACTAGAAGAAAATCAGGTAAACTGAAGATTTATTACGTAATGAAAGTTAAATTAGGCCAATGAAACCAAGAAGAGCAATGAACCGAAAGTGTGAAAACGGTGTTAGTTATTTTTACTTCTGAATCATTTTTCAAAAATAAATATGCATGAAGTGCCATAACTGCAAATTACTGCAAGTAACGATATTGCGGGGCTTGCAGTTTAGTTCAAAGCTCATGGTGCTCAAGAGTGAGTATAATTAGAGAAAAAGAAAATTCGCAAATGAAAATGGCCATCGTTCTTCGAAAGTGTGGTGTCAACGACTTGGCAACAAAATAACCATGCATTGTAGGTTCAATGCTCTTGAATGTTTATATCTTGTGTGAATTATGTGCACTTTGCGAAATTATCGCATGTACTTAAAAAGAGGTCATAGCATATTTTGCAGGTGGCTGTAACAGATTATGAAAACGGAGAGATGAACAAACTTATTTTACGTTTTTACTTAGTAAAAGAAAATGCACTAGATTTTCAATAAAAGGATACAAATGAATTTCAGTATCCCATTTCTATATATATGTACACTGACTCAGATAGAACTACTTTGTTAGAAATGTTTGGAGAATTCCGTCATATTTAGGATACTAAAGGAACCGAAATTTACGAACTTAGATTACTGAAAACGAAATTCAGTAGTTTGCATAGTAAATTTACTAAATTTTTATCAACATTCAGAAACGGTATCTCAAAATTACAAATAGTTTCCTAAAATTCCTAAATGGTAACAGAAATATAAGTCATCGTGACCGAAAAAAGTGCGCTGTTGGCAACTGTGCACTCCTCGCTTCTCGATTACGTTCATGGGCGGCAATGTACTGCAAAAGATTGTGTTGAATTATAACGATGCAGTAAAGCTATTTTTTCCGATATTGAACGATCTCAAGCGTGAAAAGGATTCGAAGTTTGCACGAGAAGAAGAAACTGAATTTTTTTTGAAATTTGCGAGTAAAGGCAACGACCTAGAAGCTCGGTTGATGAGCGAATTATCTTTACAATAAAATAGCTAAAAGATACTGCAATCATCTGCCTCATAAATAAACTTCTAAAAAAGTACATCAGGACTGCAAGTGACTATCAGCAGCTGCGTAAGTTGATATTGATATTAATCCAGTTTTCAATTAAATGGTGAGTCCGCTGTTTACGTCAAGTGACGCCTTCTTGGCTAGGTAGGTTATATCAGTAATTTTGAGTCGTTCCGCTCGTTCATTAATTTAATATACATTTTCAGTATATATTTGTCTTAATAACATAAATTATAGTAAGACTATATGTCTAGGTTATATAATATACGCAATGAATCAAATGTGTTTATATTAACTTCACTCACAGTTTCTTACTATTTATATTATCACGACAAATACAGACTACATATTTTGTATTAAAATTGATGAACCGAAAAAATTTTGAATCCCATCAAATTTTTAGTTACAGTAACTGAAAATTAATAAATTGCAACAGAACTTTGTGAAACATGTGACTAAAGCTTTATGTAATTACCGTTGCTGAAATATCTGTTCCTCTTTAGGAATATTTAGAAATAGTTTCTGCATAAAGCTTTAGTGACGCGTCTCTGAAAATTCCTACAGAAATTTATAAAATTATAGGCGTAGGCTTAAATTACAAAAAATTTCGATTTTTCTTATTTTTCATATTACAGGGATCACAGCGCAAATGGAGCTCAAAAAAGGGGAAATAGGGTAATTTTCTCACGAGGAAGGGGAAAATAGGGGAAAGATTAAATATTTATTTTTACAAGTCGAAAAGAACACGCAACTTTTTTATAAGAAATGTTATATTTTTAAATAATTTTCAATGATTTTTCAATGATTTTTCAAAGATTTCTGCCATTCAAGAATTTATTTTTAAAAATTGGATATACTTAGGTCGTTGGAAATCGATTCAGAGTGATATAAAAAAGATCAGTTTTCAACCAAGAATGGAATAGTTAAATTTTCAGTTGAAAAAATTAATTTTTCACCAAACTGATGAATTTTCAACTAAAATGATAAATTTTCAACCGGAATCGTTGAATTTAAAAAAAAAAATAATAATAATAATAATTTTCAACTCAAATTATTAATCTTTAACTAGAGTAGTTGAATTTTCAACGAAAAAAGAAACCAAATTTACCAAAAAAAAGACGACTTTTAAGAAAATAAATTTTCAACGAAATAGTTGAATTTTCTATAAAAAAGACAAATTTTCAATCAAAAAGTTGAGTTTCTAACTTAAAAAGATCAATTTTCAACTACCGTTAAATTCACCTTAACTTCACTGTGACATTTACGAAATGCTAAGTGATTTTGACATTTTCACACCCTCATTAGGGGCAGTTTTTACTGTTACGGTTACAAGAAACACTTTACATTTCTTGATAAGTAAATATAACATTTCTTTTTTCTGTGTGCAGAACAACCAGCTTCAATAACTATTTGAAATAGTACAGTTGAACATGTAAGCTGCATGAATAACAAATTTACATAGTAAGCAAAGAACTGTGAGTTTTACTTTTGCAAGTGAGTTAAATCTCCTATGCCGCATTGCAATAAGGACTGCGCAAGATTGTCAGCCTTATTATTTGAAATGGTAAGTAAATAAGTTCAGTGGCATAACTAGAAACGTGTAGGCCCCATCCGCAAAATTTTTCAGGAGGTCAGTTTGAAAAAAAAAGAAGGCCGATTTATAACTTACTTATCAGTAAAACAACAGTATCGCCTAGGTACAAAATTTTAGGAATTTAAAAATATTCTGAAGAATTATATAGAAAAAAAATTTGTACAATAGTTTTACAATGGAGTTTTCTTCTTATGACACTTTTAATTTCATATAACACTAAAAGTGCGATTAAAATTGTACTTGCCACCCAGGTTCAAATATTTTATTATCTGGAAGAATTTTTTTTAGTAGAATAATGCTTTTTTTTGAAGTATTATTTTTTGATACAATAATTACAAAATAATTTGTAATTAAATTTTAGTTCAAATTGATACACAATTTTAACGCAGTCATAATTTTTTCAACCTTTTCACATTGATAAATTGATATTTGTAGAAATTACTATCATTCAATGAAAAGAAAGATTTTCTTTTTTTTCAGATTTTTAACAAAAATCTAACATTTCTTGTTCTAATTCAGCATCCCCATATCTCGGAAGAAGAATTTTATGTTTGCAAAAAATTTAAATTTGAATCACAATCAAAGTTTGCCTCATTTTAAAATAGTGATTTCGATTTTGCATTTGATATATTATTGCGTTGTTTGAACTATTTTTTAATGGTCGAGTATTCTGTTCCGGCAAAATATGCCAGATTTTAATTTTCTCTTCCGGCATATTTTGCCGGTTTTTAATTTTCTCTTCCTGCATATCTTGCCCGATTTTTATTTTCTCTTCCGGCATATTTTATTGTGTAATAAATTGAATTCCAAAGAATTTATTATTAATTCCAAACGATTTATTATGCATTCTAAACAATTCTAGATTAATTGCAACGAGTTAAAAAATTGATGTTTGGAAAAATATGTCGGATAATAGGAAATTAAAGGGAGATCTTGATGACAGGTGGAGGTTATGTTCCATCTGTATATATCTCTGATAGGAAAGGGTTAAGAGTTTGACCAACACTATTTACGTGACCTGTCACAGGGGGGCTTTCCAGCCCCCCACGAGACGTTGGAAAGGGGTAGGGATTCGACTATCTTTATTTCTGTAACCAGTCACAGGGGTGCCTCCCCTCCCCTCATTATTGTGGGAATTTATGCAATTTTTTGAAAAATTATGAAATTTTTGGAAATTTATGAAGTTTGTGGAAATTGATGACATTTGTGGAAATTTAAGAAATTTGTAGAATTTATTAAATTTATGATCATTCACGGAAAATCATGACGTTATTAAAAATATGCCGGAAGAGAAAATTAAAATCCGGCAAAATCTGCCGGATGAGAAAATTAAAATTCGGCAAAATATGCCGGATCCGTATACACTACGTTTTTTTATTAAAAATATTAGTGATGAAAATGAATGTGTGAGTTAATACTTCTGAGCAAAATATTTTTCCCAAACTCGTTACAAAATATTAGATATCTTTTGTAAGGATTAATTAAAAAAATGTAATTAAACAGTTTTAAACCTGCCTATTAGTATATAATATGTATTAAAAAAATCACTGATAAAACAGATCACGACACACATTTCTTAGCTGGCCACGCTTTTCTCAGAGAAAACACTTGACTGAGGTTTTATCAGAAAAATCTAAGCGGTTCCGTAGCTCACTTGACTAATGCATAATGAATCATTTTTTTCGTATCAAATCGATCCACATTTTACATCATTTTTTTTTTTTTGACGAAAGTTTCGAGCTGATCTATTTATAAATCGTGTATAGAATACGTATAGTGCATATATATACATATACTTATATGCGTTACAATGCGAAATCAGCGAAGTTACTCTTCACAGCAGTAAGGCTTACTACACGAATAGTAACTCTTCATCTCGCTGAGTGTAATGGTTATACAGTGGTGCATGGCATCCTACTATTTGAAATTGCTTATCCTACTCTTTTAAAAAGTCAGTTCAACTTACCAGAACACAAAATAGTAATTTCAACAAAATGCACCGACGAAAAGCTGCGCTTCAATTTAAAACAGTTAGAGCTAATAGTTTAGAGCGTTCTTCTAAACGATCCACTTTTTTCCGTGTACACAACATTGTCCCAAACGATGAGAGAATAGAAGAAGTTGATACGTATATCTCGGTAGCCTATTCACAAATGACGGAAAGATAGATGGAGAGTTAGATAGGCGTATAAACGAGGGTAAGAAGGTTGTCGGAATTTTTAAGATTAGCACCTGCTCCCGGCGAAATCCTGCGGTTGTCCTTATGACAAACTTTTAACTATATATATATGGGGGCCACTCAAAAATAAACGCTTTTTCCTGACAGTGTTGAACGGCCTCATATGTGATATTTATTTTTCTCTAGAGCTTATTAAATAACCGAGTGATTAAGAATATTCATTGGCATTATCAAAATATTTCGATGTATTCTTAAGTTATAAATATGAACATATAAATATGAATCAAAGTTAAACAAAATTGAATTAAATTTAAATGTAAATATTTATTAAAACATTATAAAAATATCTGTCTTCAAATAAAGAAACCGTTTCTTCAACATAATTTCTTCAGTAAACCAAAAGAAACTTTAAATAAGGAAAATCATCTCAAATTAAAGAAAAATCTTTATTCGAACAAACAACCATTTATTTGATTCAAATAAGGCCGTGGCGACGGAAACCTAAATTTCGGTGCAAATAGGCGGATTTTTCGGTACAAACAGAGCCGGAAAAGGGTCTATTTTTACCGAAATTCCGGTACAATTGACTACATTTTTTCATTGCAGACACGTCCATCAAATAAACTTTTCTTTGACTGAGAGCCAATGAATATATTTCTTCAATTCAAAGAAATTTTCTTTGAATTGAAGAATATTTTTCCGATTGTTTATAGTGACATTTTTGTTTTTATACTTTTTTAATTTTTGAGAGTAATCTTTATTACAATATATATCTTTGTTGTTAGCATACAATTTTTGAAACATTATTCACATAAATTATAAAATGTACAGTTAGATCTATGCATATTTTATAGCCATCCCACAGCTTTAAGCTATAGTTATTAGATTACAAAACATCGTAATTATACCGATAATTAAGTATATATAATGATTTGCAAGTTTACAGGTGGGCTATAGTTATTGATTAAGATAAGAAGTGTCAAAAAAGCTTCATTTTCCAAGATACAAAATCTATTGTTCTCCTAGGCAAAATATGAAACACGTATCGTCTATTTTTCACAAAAAAAATATTTTTACAAAAGTTGATTATTTTTATTTGAAAAGTCTAACATTATAGTATGGGCTCAGAATTCATCTCGTTTGTTTCAAAATTCTACTGTTTGGTAGAAAATTTCATTATTTTGATGAAAAAAGTAAAAGATGCAACTTTTTTGTTCAAAGTTCATGTTTACGGTTTTAAAAAATCGACTTAAAATCTTATGAATATGGTACCAACATTATTGTTTCTTAAAAGAATTTATTTCCTTTTTTTTTACATTCTCACCATTTATGATTGAGAAAGTATTAAAATCGTCCGCAATTTCACACCTCAGTTTTTTAACGGATCTTCACGTTTTGAGACCCCCTGAAGCCAAAAATCATGTTTTGGCGATGGTGTCTGTTTTAATTTTTTGAAAATTGTTTAGAATATTCAAAACAAATGTTTACAATTTAAAAAACTTCCCCTATATTATGTTCTCTAGGCAATCCTAGCCAAATCAGTTTGAAACACTTGTTGCACAAAATTTTATTTTAAACTTTTTTCAAATTCGAAAAAAATCTCAAACAAATTTTCAAACCTTTTTTACAATATACATACAGCTTTTGCACATTTTCAAAAGCTTTTTCCGAAACATTTGACCCAAATATAATGACCTAAATATTTCGGGGCATTTAAAGTTTAAATCCCTCATTTAATCTCGGGGAAAACCTGCAGGCCATTGTTCTAGAATCGAGTACGGACCTCCTATATCCAATATCCATCCTACAGTCCGTATACCTGGTTATACCCAATCAATTTTGGATATTTACTCCTTTTATGGTCTATTACTCTATTGAATCCATTATTCTATTGTAAGAAAACTCGAAGAGTAGAATGAATGGCTAAGCAGGAGTGAGCCGAAAATAACGAAAATAAGAATTGCATATTATTATATTTAAAACTTTTAAATACAGCGAAAAAGAATCTAGAAAACTTTGAAGACTTTTTTTTATTTCGCAGGATTTTACAGAATATTAGAAAACATTTGACGCTGAGAAGTCTAGAAGAAATTAAAAAATATTTTATAAAGCTTCAGAAATCTTTTCAAGTTGTAAAATATTTTTAATCTCTCAAAAACTTGCGAAATTCTCAAATATCTTTTGGAATTATATTAGTTCATCCTAAAATTTTTTTTAATTCTGAAAAATTGCCTTCAAATCGTTGAGATTCTTTTTTGACAATTTTTCAAATGTTTGAAAATGTTAAAAAATTATTCTTAATATTCTTTTAAAATTCATTTCTCAAAAAGAAAAATCATTCAAAATTGTCCTAAGAATGCAAAGACAAATTTTTCATTCCCTTGAAACCTTTCAAAATTTTCGTAAAACTTCTTTTTTCGAAACGTTCAAAACTCTAAACTTTTCAACAATTTCTTGAAATCTATACAAGTCTTGAATTTGAATTTGGTTTATTGACGGCTACCGCCTTGATACATAGTTATAACACAGAGTATACTTGATATTCAGTATTTTACAAAGAAAACTTAAAATATAAAAATTATAATTATCATATAATAGTAAATATGAGTAGTAGTTTTTTATAAAAATCCATTGAGTTTTGTGGCAGTTATTCCAAGTGCGCATATATGCGTCATTACCAGTTAACTGGTTAAAAACTCGTTCTGCCAGGGCTCTAGTTAGAAGAAATATGCGGCCGGGGTATTTGTTTGCGGAATATATTTGGTTCTGCTGCAATATTAGATTAGAAGAGTCTTCATCTTCGTTGGGTGCTGTGCGGCGGGGAAGGCTTATGAGGGTTTCGGTTTACGGTGCTTAATCCAGTCTTGTCTAGTTCGCTGTCTACTTTTGTTTTTCTTCTCTCTACTTTTTTTCATATCGTGTGTTTTTTGGCTTAAAATGTTCATTTTCGTTTGTTTCTTTAAATTCTGAAAATACTACAACTCTGATAATTTTATTTTTATCCAAAAAATTCTTAGAAGTAATTTGTTCGACTTTCCGAGTACTGCAAACAACCATACATAGAAATTTTAAATCTAAAGAAATGTTCTCAAAACTGTTTTAAATGCTTCAATTTTTTACATTTTTACCCAAAATAGCTGGCTAACGAACTCGTCCTTTTCTTTTAGGCCTCAAAACTTTTTCGTTTTTTTAGTCAAATTTAACATAAAACCAATACCTTCTCATTAGGATGAGAATGTAACAAATTTCTGAATTTTCAACATTTAAGTTTGTAGAAAATTTTTCTGTTGATAACTCAACGGCTGAATTTTGTAGAAAATTACTCGCTGGAAAATGTAACTGTTGAATTTTCAATACTTGAATTTCCAATAAAAAAAAAAAGAATTTTCAACCAAGAAGATTAATTTGCTACAAAAACAGCGAGTTTTCAACGAAATATATTAATGTTCTACCAAACAGTTAAATTGTCGACAAAAAAAAGAATGAATTTTGATTCAAATATGGAATAGTTTAATTTTTAGTTGAAAAAATTAATTTTGAACAAAAAAAATAAGAATTTTTAACAGAGTGCATGATTTTTAAACCAAATATTAATATAATACCTATGTGTGTATATATATATATATATATATAATACCTATATATATTATATATTATAATACCTAGTAGAAGTTTATACTTAAAAAGATCAATTTTCCACAAAAAATGGAATAGTTAAATCTTCAGTTCAAAAAAATATTTTCCTAGAAAAAAGAAACGACTTTTCAACCAAAGAGATGAATTTTCAACTTAAATGATGAATCTTCAACAAGAAAAAAAATGAATTTTTAACAAAGTAGTGCAACTTTCAACCATGCAGTATAAAGTGCCTTGGAAATTTGGAAAGTTACATTAAAAGAAAATTTTTCAATTCTTAAGTCTTACGTTTTCAAACATTTTAATTTAAAATTTGAAAGACTGTAAATGTATCTAGTACCACTTTTTAGCTATTTAAATCCAAGAATTTTCGACTTTATACGCTCTAAATTTGAAAATAGTCCACTGTTAAGTTGTGAAAGTGATTAATTTTCAGTTACCAATTATTTGAAAGTATGTTATTTTAAATATTTCTCATTTGCAGGTTGTCTTCATATCAACAGCTTGTAAATGGGAGTTATTCAATTATTTTAAGCATTTAATGTAGAATTGTTTAATTTGAAATGCTTATTCAAGAACAACAGCGCGCTTTCAATCTTTTATTCTAATCCGAGGACTTATAAAAAATGCAAAGAATTCAGTGGAATTCAGAACAATTTAAGAATTCCCTAAATTCTATGATTTTAGGGAATTCTAAGAATTCAGAAGATTTTATTGAATTCAGGATATTTAGAGAATTCCTAGAGTTTCAAGAATGTAGAATATTCAGGGAAATCAGAGAAATCCAAATATGCTGGGCTATCAGGGAACTCAGAGAATACAAGGAATTCTGATAAATTAAGGATTTCACAGAATTCAAGGAATTCTAAACGTAAAAGTTTGAATAAAAAAAAAAGAAATGAAAATTTTTCATTTTATTCAAAAAGGCTAAGCCTTTTTTATTTTAAAAGCTGTAAATTTGATATTCTACCGTTTTTCAGCAATTCAAAGAAAATCATTGCCAATTTTAAACGGTTAGAATTTGAAATTAGTCCACTTTGAAGTTGTAAAATTGAATAATTTTTAGAAATTTAATATGGTTTAATATCAGTTAATATTAAATAATAGTCATATAATATTAGTATTTATTACAGTCGAACTCGGATTCAACGTTCCCGAATTTACGGATTCCGAGAATTGACGCCGCGCCGCAGGTTGGCTTGTCAGGAGCTGCGTGGGGTGTGCGGGGTTCACGAAGGCGTGACAAAACGCAGCTAAATCCGGTTTAGTTAGGGTAGGTCAGGTCTAAGGACAGTCCCAAAACCGACGTTAAATCCGAGTTCGACTGTAATAATATAGTTGAATATCGAATTGAAAATGAATTATTTTCAAACGATACAATTTGGGAAGATTTAAAAATTGCTCGGTTGAAACGTAGTGATGTGTGAATGGGTATATAGGTGAAGCTTAGATAGGTATATAGGTTTAAGGTATAGATATTTTGTATTGATCTAGAATTCTCTTGTTACTTATTTAAATAACACGTTCATTCCGCAACACTGCTCCGACCCAGGCTGCTGATAAAGCACATCTTTAAATTTCTGAAGCAATACGACATTAATATTTAAATTTTCAATTTGAAATTGCCGCCTGTTCCACTTGCCCGAGAGGGGTGGCGATGGCTGAGACTGCTGGTGTGGAGTGGAGACGAAGCGAGACTCGTTGGGTATCGTGTCGACCCTACCCCTCCTTGGCGCGGTGTAGCCGTGCGTTCCCCTGCTCGACACCCATTTGGGTCGAGAGTTTGCTTATCTCTGTTCCAGATGGTCTCGAAGGGCTTGCTACCATCGCCTAGTATCCAATAAAAACACCAGGTCATGGTTGTATGTACAAAGCTTCAATGCTAGAGTACGTTGCCAATGTAAACCTTAAGTTCGCTTAAGGAATTAGAAGAAGACGTTATGCCGTAATCATAACCTCACTTTTGGCATCCATAATAAATGAGTTCACGGTATGAGGAGTTCACCAAAGCGTGACACTTATGGTACCAAGGTACGGAAAAACATTGGTAGAGGACGCCTAATTTATAAATTTACCGAAAATTTCCAAACTTTTTCCTATTTTATGGTATTACAAATTTTCCCAAATTTCCGGACATTTTCAGTAATTATGGTGATTTTATCCAAAATTTCCAAAATTTACGGAAAGTTTGTTTTTATTTTTTATCAAATCGAAAATTCCCTGCATTTGTCAAAAAAAATATTGCGTGTAACAGGTGTAGAAAATATGCAGTTATAAATAACTCTTGTGAAGCTTACATACTTGCCATCAGCTCATCTTCGCTCATTTTCGATTCGCCCTGGCTCGTACAGCAAACATTTAAAAAACTGCAACTGTATACTTTCCGCATTTGTAGCATAACATACTATTATTAAAATTTCCGAAAAAAGAAAGATTATTATTAAACTCTCATTTTAGCAGCATTATTGTCTCTTTTATTTAAAATCCAAAACTCTTGTTTTATAGTCAATCCGGAATATTAAAATTGAAAACAAACTCTAATACCAAAAGTCGTAAATTTACCGTCCTTCAAGAAAGATTTAGAGTCCCATAAATAAAACGAGGATGCTCATGCTTGAGGGAGAATTTGCTTCGAAATTAATCACCTTGTGAAAAATTCAATATCTAAATTTTAGAAGGGACATGTCCATTACTCCCTCAGAAATTTCCTGATAAATCTCGAGAGAATTAACGAGCAGCGAAGATGACACTGTGTCTCCATCTTTTCTTTCCTTTCCCTTCCGAGGGAACGTTTGCCGAGGCCGTGAAATATAGCCCGCAACTTTTCTCATACTTGGAAGTTTTATGGAAAAGCATATTCTCCCATTGCAGAATATCACTAGGAAAAGCGAGGGTGAATAACGGGATCAACATCCGTGATATTCTGGAGAAAAGGGCGTCTTATGTCTCCACTGATGCCGGAATTTTAATGTAGCTAAAAAAAACAACACCAGGTGTTTCTTTAATTGCCGCGTAAAATCTGCTGGAAAATTAAAAGAAGATTAAAATTAATAGAAATTAAAATTGATGCAAGAAAAATATTCGCAGAGCCTAAAAAAATGTAGGTTTCTGTCCGTTAAAGTACAATGTATACAAATGATGAAAAGGATTAAAATTAAAAAAAGGTAGAGGTGAATCCATTTCAAAATGGGCAGTTGCTTAACCAGCCATTTTTGACCAACGGTTCTGGTTTTATCAATCGACAATTCTTTCTGAAAAATCGAAAATTTTATTTTCCAGCAAAACTATATATGATATGAAAAAAATGTCAAGAAGCAAAATTGTTTATCTCAAAAATTTCTACAAGTGCATTTCAATCCATTTTTTATAACACGAAAAGTTTTTTTCTGTCGTGAAAAATGTTATTAAAAATAGTAAATTCCAATTTCCGGCTAAACTATGTAAGATGCGATAAAATTTTAATAAGCAAACTTTTTCATTTCAAAAAGATCTGTAAAATTTGCAAACCTGTTTTTAATGAGGCATATAGTTTTTATTTTATTCGTGAAACATGACATTAAAAATAAAAAATTTAGATTTTGGGAAAAACGACACAAGATATAATAAAATTGTTCACCTAAAATAGATATACAAATTTTCTTACAACCATTTTTGATAAGGCACGTCGTCTTCGTTTCAGTCGTGAAAAATGATATTAAAAGTAACAAATTTAAATTTATGAAAAAACGACCCAAG
Source organism: Andricus grossulariae (assembly GCA_011634705.1). Taxonomy (NCBI): domain Eukaryota; kingdom Metazoa; phylum Arthropoda; class Insecta; order Hymenoptera; family Cynipidae; genus Andricus; species Andricus grossulariae. Next base: position 86,024,754 of record JAABKJ010075445.1, on the reverse strand, counting down.
ATGCAGTGTAATGTTGAACAGCAAAAGTTTTCACCTGAAACAGAAACCCTGGACCGAGTTATAGGAATTATCACAGTATACATTTAATATAATAGAATTCAACATAATATAAAAAATTTTGTGTTTTGGATAAACTTGAACCCAGTGCGTAGCACCATAAACGTAATGGGAATCTATTCATTGGGATCTTATTCTTTTTAAGGTTTCGTAGCTCCGGGCAGAACCCTTCTAGTTTTGGTCGAGTGTCCTTCCGTCAGTCGTAATTTTTTCCCTGTTGGGGAAGTATGGAGGTAGAGAGGATGGTGGAGGGGGGAAGTAGGAGTAGGAGTGTGAGACAGTGTCTCCAGAACGTGGGATTTTTCGGCCCCCACCACTTTCCCATCTGGGAGAATACATGCAAGCGTAGCTAAAATATCTATACCTTAAACCTATATACCTATCTACCCTTCACCTATATACCCATCCACACATCACTACTTGACCATATTGCATGATACTGTAACATATTCCGTCATATTATATAATATTCTACCACATTGTACGGTATTGTAAAATATTGTATGATGTTGAACCATATCGTATCATATTGTATAATAGTGTATTTTATCGTATGATATTGTATCATATTATTTTATAATGTATCGAATTGTATGATGAAGTTTCTTTTTTTATAATATTGAGTGATATTGTATGGCACCTACTGTATACTCATAATATAGAGAAAGGGGTAAAGAGAGGGTGGTGTGAAAGGGGGTGAGAGAGAGTGAGATGTGGGTCGGTCCAGACCCAGCTTGGCCATGTGTGCAGTCGCCCGCTCATGCGGTCCCGAGCAATAATTCACTACCGTCCCAAAAGAAATTTCACTTCAAAAATATATATTTTAAATAAGTTTTAATATGGCAATGGAGCAAATTTTATAAACGTAAACTCTATCCTGTAGAGAATAGGTTTAGAATTTTGCTGCACAATACTTTCTCATCTTATACACGGACAAAATTTTGTCAGTAACCGTGACAATAAATTTAGTAAAAGTCTGACAGAGTGATACTTCGGTAAATTCTAGCAAGTATGAGAATCTAGCAAACAGTTGTCGCGTCAATATGCAGAATTCAGTCGTTCACAAAAATTTAATAACCATCATGATTTGTATTGTAGAATTTACCGAATGGATTGTAAAATTGACCGAAATATCATACTGTCCAATTTTTTCCGAATTTATTGTAGGGGTTACTGAACAAATTTTCTCCGTATATCTTATGTTGATAAGAATTTAATGGTGTTGTAATTAAAAGTAAACCTATTGTTTGTGACATGTATTTTGGTCCTTTTTAAGGCACACGAAAACGAGAGAAGAGCAGAGGCACTCCTACGTGAGGGCAAGTTTGAGGAGGCAGCAAGATGCCATGAAAAAGTAGCGAATCTCTTGACTGAAGCACACTCTCAACTAGAAGCTCGAAAACTGGAGAAGAAATTTTTCAATCCTCGCTCGGAATCTTCACTTGAGTCTCTTGCTCTGCAACGAGATTATCACAGTAGACAGGCCAGCATAGTTAGGTAAGTTGAATTGAAAGTTATTTTAGTCATTCAAACGAAATTAAGAAATTATGGAACGAAATTACCAGTGATTTTTTTACTTTATCCAATAATATCTCAAAATTGAAGGGTGGAAATGCATGAGGAGTATAAACCATTTTCCATTTTCTTCTGGAGAGACTAAAAGCGTGTTGTAAATTCAGCAGGACGATGAAAAAAAAGGAGAAAGTTTTTTTCAGATATTTTCATACTCTATCGAAAAAAACCGCTTGCTTACACAAAGCTATTCAGTTTTGAGGAAATTAGTGAAACAGGTGACGTTTCGTTTTTTCGTCCGTATTGACTTTCAACATTAATTGTGAAGCGAATTTGCAGTTTAAAAAACTAAGGATAGGGTCGTTGCATGATTTGCAGCAATTGCATTTCTCAATAATAAATTACCTACTATACATTCGTGAAAGAAGATGTGGTTTAACTGCTTAAGTTAAGTTGTTGAATCGCTTCTACCAGTCCAAGAAGAAATGCGAAGTTTGATTTTAATGGCCTTATCGGCTAACTTCCGAAACTCAAATAAAAAAGAAGTTGAAACAGTTGACGGATTTGTTGACCCGGTGCTTCTACGAAGCAGTGACTGTATTTGGATCACGGTCGTATACACAGGTCCGGGGGCTCTCATGGTGGGGGAAGTTCCCTTATTGAAGCGTCCGATTATTTCACAAAGTTGCCACTTCCGGTACTGGCGTAATAGTATAGTAGAGAAAGTGGCGGTTTAATTTGAAATTTCAATTTCAAGTCGAGTTAATCCAGATGTATTCAAGAATTTAAATAATATGGATGCATTTTTTATTTAACAAAAATAATTAACACATTAAGAATTAAGTTTTCTATACTTTGAAGCGGTTGTCGCAAACTTCCTGCCGATTTCTCGGGATTATCGAATTATGTCGGTTTGGCACAATTTCGCAAACGAGGGTATTGTAACGGAGCACGATAAATAATTCGCTCTTCGCTATCACAATTTACACTCTCCCTGATAATATCGTTCACCGAAAAATGAAATTCGCAAATACGTGCCGTTGAGCGAAAAAAATTCACGCCGAGGACACACAATTCCCATTATCTCCGGACGACAAGAACACTCGGCACTTTAAAAGTTTTACTCTTGCCTTTCAATTTTGAAGTATTTGTTTTGCACTTTGTATAATGCAGCGAGAGCTTTGCCGGTTGCAAACCGAAAAATAAAACCAACGGCTGCTCATACGATCAAAAGACGAATGCATTAACTCACCACAAAGATAGACTGGGAAAGACAGTACGCGTCCCGAATTCAGTTTTTTATTGACTACATAACATCTGGCAGGCATTTCATCGACAAGGCTCGACAGTTCGCGCGCGAACTGCGGATCCGTTATCACACACTTAACAAGTCAAAGCTGCTGACCATCAGACAGCATATATTTGAAACTTGACTTTACACATATATAACATTCGTACCTATTTTGAATATAAATTGTATGTTTAAAGGCGATTTTTTATCTTAAGTAAATTTGTTGAATGTAAAAGAACATATAAATTTTCAAGTGACTGTTGAACAACATGTATTTTATTTTGTGTTTAATTAGTACCACTGCGTGTACTGAGTTGTAGATTATTGAAATCATTTTGTGTTAATGTCATTAAAAATTATATATGTTCATTTGTCTTCAACTAATTTTCAGAATATATAAATGAATTATATTAATTGTTCGTTCTATGAACAGTGTACAGAATGTGTAAAATAATCTTTATCAATATTAAATATTTTTAAACATATAACAAAATTTTGTACTCTAGAAATACTGATGACTAAAGTCTTGCTGTTTAGAGTGTCGATAGGGATAAGTGTGATAAATCTAAAATTTTGAATGAAAATCCAATTATTTATTCAACATATGTTTTAGCAAGATAAAGATTATATCTTTTATTATTGTTATGACAAACGTGACTTTCATTAGTTATTGTTTCCCTCACAGCAATAGGATATCCTGGGATATTTCAATTATGTCGGGGCTTAATCCTGGGATATCCAATGAATAACCCGTCCTGATATCCTGCAAGGCGTAAATGTGTATATCCCTTGTATTTTCCCAGGATATCTTTGATTTTTAATAAGACGCTTAAGGGATAATCAAATTTTACATATTGGATATATAAAAAATGTTAATATCCCACGTGGGGTATTTGAATATCCCATAAACGTCTCATGGACACCCTGGATATATCCCAATTTCCGCCTTTCAGGATATTATTATGGGTTATACCTAGGATACTGCAGGGATAATTTGGGACACAAATGCAGTATCCTATTGCTGTGAGGATGTAATCAATAATACAAAAAAACTGAGATGCTTTTAGAGAACTCCAATACGTAATTGTGTCATCTGGTGTTTTAATTGTAATTTTTCTCATATTCATTGATGAAAATTTAAGTTTGCAATGTAATATCACATGTACCCCTATCGACCTTATTAAAAGAAACTCATGTACCGTTAGCCTCTATCCACTGACAAAGGGCGCTTCAAATCGCGGAAACCTAGGATAGTTTTATTTTCTGTGAGACCAGCTTCTTCTAGCACCTCTATGTCTTCCTCTTCATCAACTTGTAGATAAATTCTAGCTCAAAAAAAAAATGTTTATTTGTTGTTAAAGAAAGTTGTCATTTTTTTACATTTGTCTTTTCATGTAAAAACCTAACTACGTTTGTATTAATTCTACTACTTTGTTAAAAATCAGTTATTTTTGTATGAAATAGTACTGTTTTGTTCAAAAGTGAAGTGATTTGTATAATATGAATATTTTCTTGTACAAAATTTCACTTGTTTTTATCAAATTTGTGTTTATTGTTCGAAAATTCAACTGTTTTCTTGTAAATCATTCTGTTTTCCTTGAGGATTTGACTGTTCTGTTTAAAATTATGTTCTTTTCATTTTTCATTTAAAATAAACCTGATTTTGTGCTTAAAATATCACCTATTACATATTTAATTTACGTTCTTATTATTGCCTTATCATTTATATTATTCTCGTTATTTGTTTTCTGTTGAAAATTCATCTCGTTTATTCGAAAATTTCTATATTTTTTGTGAATTTCAACGATTGAAATATTATGAATTTAAAGCGTTTCAAATATAATGGAATGTAGTTATTCACATAAATGTTAATGAAAAGAATTTATTTTCTTATTTACCTATAAAAGATTTTTTTCCCAACTTTAAAAATTAATAATCAATATTCACAAAATCTTGATTATCGACCATGTAGACAAAAAGCATTAACATCATATTATTTTAATATAAATGAATGTTTGAAAAATAAAAAATATTCTATATATTTCCGTTAAATAGTAATGAAATCCGAAATGTAACATACAATTGAGCTTTATTTATCCACTGGGTTTACTTTTTTTACTGCCTTTTTTATGGACGTACATAAAATCGGGCAGCCAGCCAAACGGAACGGCTAGCTAATTTTTATATGCCCTTATATTATTCTTATGATAAAATTTTGGTTATTTATAAAAATGTTAAGATATGTTAAAATGATTCCAAAGAAATAAGATTAAATTTATTTCTGATGTATGTTGAATTCCAAATAAATCCTAAATCTTACAAATATCACATTCATTTAAATAAATGGTAGAAAAAGTTCATGCAAAGATCATAAGTTATATGGCTAAAGCATTTTTGAATTAAAAAGAATTGAAAAGAATTACATGAAGTGTATAAGAATACGATGTGAATTGAACCGAATTATTTAACTAATGAATTAAATCATAATGCAAGTATAAAAGTCAGTCTATAGATTCAATTAAAATTTATAATGAACGCCGAATAATTGAAGGCAATTGAAAAGACTCACGAAATTATTAATACTTGAATGAAGTTCATATAAATATAAAACAATGTTTAAATTCGTAATAAATGAATGTTAGTTGAAAATACTATATTTTCAATTTCAGAAAATAAATAAAAGTGCATTAAATTGATTCGAATTGATTACGGCTTCGCCTCGGCCTTCATATCACACACGCCCGGAAATCCAACTTTCTGGCCTTGGGTCGTAATATACTATTTTTCTTCTGAAAGGCCAATAAAGACATTATTAATGTCTGCATAAAACAATTGATCAATGAAGGTTAGTAAAGTTCAATATTTATGATTGATTTATATGGGAACAACAGCGTTTTTACGAACATAACTACAATTTCTGAATTCGCACTGATCGCAACTGTAACAAATATATTTCTAAACATTGTATTTCGATGTACTGTTATTAAAAGTAACATTCCTTTAATTCACAGTCGAAATTTCCAAATATTCATAACGAAACCACCAACGCTTGAGACTTTGTTTCTTCATACTTATCATAAATATTCAATTTTACTTATATTTTAATTGATGAGGTTCTTTGTAAAGATAGATATAAATGTCTTTATTTGCCTTTCTGTCAGGCCAAAATACCAAAATATTATATATTTCACTAAACATATATTACGCACGATGCGCATAAACAATAATGATTTATGTGATGGCCAATTATGCTGCTCTAATTTGTTACCTATAATTTTTAGTTTTTATACGAAACTAAAAATTACTTTTTTAATAAATTAAAAACTAGAATGGATAATTTAAGTAAAAAATTTAATATCTTTGAACATTAAAATAACTTTCTGAAAATTTACTAATTATCGTAAAATTACTATTCCTTGTAAAATTACTATTCCATTGACATAAAAATACCATAACCTGTAAATTAAAAAATCATTGTAATTTTACAGAATTCAACTGGAAAGTAACATAATTTAAAAGTTAAATTCCAAACATTTGTTTGCATTTGTTTTTATATACCTGTTTCTTAAATTGGTACGTTTTATTAATGTAAGTTTAGAGAGACGCAAGTATAAAATGAAATCATCCTCAATTGATAATATATGAAATTCTTTGTGATCAATTTCAAATGTTCGAAATTGTACAACAAAATAAAAAAATTGATAATTGGAAACTAATATTTTTGAAATAAATATATTTGGCGTTTTACTTAGGTTCTTTAATTTTATTTTTCAGTTCATAAGTTTTTCATTTTTGTATGAATTAAAATACTTGAAATAAAGAAGACGCCTTTTGTCTTCTGATATTAGTTTCAGCATAAATAATTACATTTCTATAAATGATTACAATAAAAATTTTGTATTTCAAGCATGATATTAAATAATAAAATAAATAATTAAAGAATACTTAAAATTGTATACTTTCAACCCCTTGACCTCAAAAGGCGTGGGCGACATTGAATACGTAACCACATCATTTACGGAGAGTTTCGTAGTTCATCGGAATAAGGAGTTTCAGGTCAAAAATGAATAGGCCTTTGAACAGACTCAGCAGTACGCGATTACGATAATTTTTTAATCATTTCTGTTTTGAAAACTTATGACCCTGGGTGTACTATTTTGCCAATATTCATAATTTTGTTCCACATTTATGTCATGTGTCTCTCCCGTGGCTTCTCGCCTTCAGGGGGTTTCGCGACCAGACAAGACTCTTCGTTTACGCCCAATCAGTGGAAATAACATACAACATGTAACTTCACGAACTTAAACAAGTACTTTTACCTTTCGTCTATTTAAATCATGCAAAAACATGTAAATGTACTGTTATTTAGTACATTCACAGTTTCATTTTAATTGAATGCTCTACGTATGTTTACGATGTATTACAGAGGTCAAATCATTTTCACCGTAATACAATAAAATTTTATATATCGACAGTCAAAGAACAGAAGTTACGACTTTATCACTACATTCATTCAAGTTACATTACAGCGCAATGTTAATTAGTTTTGCGGTTTAGTTGATTTACTTGTTTCTTTAAAGTTAATTTTTGACAGTCCGATAGGTAAAATTACGGTCGACTGTGATTTTTAGCATAACTTTTCTTGAGTGTTTTTTAACCGGTAGTCATAGGGATAACCTAAGTGCGAATAGCACGTTTTGTGTCGCGTTTTCATCTCATGCCGCTACGCCGATGACCCCCTATAGTAGTAAGAAAACATAAGACGTAATTTCACGTAAAAAAATTCATATTCCCTTGTATGGTTGAAAATTGGTGTACATATAGAAGATGACATATAAATAGCACCTGCGAATTGACATGCATCTACCTGTAAGAGAAGGTAAGGTGCTCGCGTGGACCTTCAAAGTTGCCGGAAATGCAGGTAAAATTTCTTGATATTGATTTAACGGAAAAAGTTTCAAACAAAAGTTGGTCTACTTCGAAAAATGCACATTTTCATTCTTATATCATTTTTCGATAAAATTGATACATTTAGAGAAAACATCGATTAAAGAAATGCCAGAAAAATCAACAGCTGTTTTTCTGTATAGCAAGTCATTTTTTCGAAAATTGTCAAAGAGAGAAAAAAACTCCCCAGCAGGTGTACTCCAACATTACTGAGGAATATTTAATTCAAATGTTTATATTTACCAATTATTCTCATTTTTCATTATTTTTTCCGTTCACCTGTTCTATCTTTAGCAATTTAAAAGAAGGGGTTCTCAAAATTAGTACATCAATAGTGTAAGTCATATATATATATATATATATATATATATATATATAATGGGGGCTTACAAAAGACTCGTTTGTATTTTTCGACGGCCGTAGCACGACAGTTTGTTTTTCTGAGTGATAAAATACGGTCTCAATTGTTTTCTAATTTAAAAAAATATATTTACATGTTGCGAACATCAAATGTACGCGAAAAGTGAGATTTTCGTAATTATTGATTTTTTTAAAATATGTATAGTAATTTTGATCATAGTAATTTTTAATCAATGAAAATTGTAGCTAATACAAAGAAAAAATCTCTCATTTGATGTTTGATTTGAAAAAATTATTTTGCGTCAGTAAAAGTCATAAAAAGTACGATTTCTGAGGAACAGAGATATATAAGAGTATAATTATTGTACCCCTAAATATTTCTTTAAGGATTGTCAAAAATATGGGACCTTGCGCATACAATAGGGAAAAAATATATAGTAGAGGTACAAATAAGTGAATTTTTTCGGTACATGTAGACACTTTCTTATGAAAACGTAGTTCACTGCATGGACAAGACGATTTAAACAAAATATTTGTTAACACATTTTAGTGCAAATAATACTTTTTACACAGATTTCTGCCAAACAAAATTTTCGCATCATTCAATTCAGCTAAGAAAACAATTTGGACATTTTCAGTTTTTTAATTTATAGAATGGTTTTTTTTTTTGGAAGAAATGGGACCGAATCTCTCCACTGCGTTCATTACTAATATTTTTGTCACGCATGGCCATGTACTGGGATACTTTTTATTTTCATACGTAGTAAAATTTGTCTCAAATGTTTAAAATTTTACGAGTTTTCAAATTTGGCTTTAGATAGCGATTAAAAAAACCAATTTTTAATTTTTTGCAAAAATGAAATGTTTCTCCCGAGATATGTGGATGCTAAATGAGAATAAAAAAGGTTCAAGAAATCAAGAAATATCAATGCCAAAAGTTAAAAAAAAATTATTACTAGGTTAAAATTGTAACTAATATTTCATATAAATTTTGTTTAAAATTATTATACTCGTGTGAAAAAATTATATTTTGAACAATCCTCTTACCACAATGTTTATTGGATTTTTTAAGAATCCTATATTCAATGAACTCATTTTCGATAAAAATGTTAGTTATCTACTTCTCTACTGCCACCCTTTAAATACGATACTCCTTATAAGTAAGTAGTCTTAGTTTCGTGGCTCTTAAAACGTAAAATTTTAATTTATTCATGTTTTAAACGAGAAAGACAATTTATTTAAGACAACAAGAATTTGGTGACTAAAAATATTTTTTGGATTAAAACTAGAACCTTCTTGCGTGTAAATAAAAATTTATTTGAAACAATACAACATTTTTGTTCCGTCAAATTTTGTCGCAATTTCTTGTCAATAATTATGTTAAACAAAATTAGTATTTTTCAAACAATCAAAATCTAGGATTGAATGATGATTATTAAAAATGGCATTCATTGAACGTTATTACACTATATGTGCTCGATAGAACACATAGATTTAGGTATACTGGTATACACTTTCAATAAAATTTAAATCAAAATTATTTTTGCCTAATTCGCAATAATGTTAATGTTTTCTATTCGTCTTTTCGAATTTTGAAATCAAAAGAACTTTCAACGGGCAAAAACAGTATGGCGCAGTTGTTCTAAGTAAAATTTTTTAGGATGAACAACTAGAAAAATATAGGAATGTGTACATGTTTTTTGAGCAAGGTACCATTTTTCGTCAATCAGCAAAACAAGTTTTTTTTTTTTTAAATTATTTTTTGTACTCCTTTCGGATGCCAAACCACAGCATTTTTCTGATTGGCTCAATTGATTACATTAATATGAGAGTTAAAAATATTTCTTTGATCAAGTTCGTTCCCGCGAAATTTCTCACAAATCGGAAATAACATCAAAAGCCGATTGTGCTATGGTCATTATGTCCGAGGTTCGATAAAGAATGGTCAAGTTGGGAACATCGATAAAAAAGGACATAAAAAAATCGTTCAATTATAAGTCTGGTTTTCGGAGGGTGGGGGCGGGGGTGATGTCTCCGTGGCATCCCCATTGGATCCACGCCTGGGTCAAGTTAGATTTAACAGGAAAAGATTACGTTTGTAATATACCGAATTCTATAGAATATCGATAAGCGATATATAATTGAGGGGTCGGGGAACAAAAGGCCTAACCCCGCTTTTCCAAATTTTTCAGGACGCCGGAAAAGCGTTTGTATTTTGCGAGATTACCCAAAGAAATATATTGGATATCTAAGATCGATAATCTCCACTCTTGAACGTTGCTCTTCGAAATTTCATGCAAATCCGTCAAATAGTTTTCGATTCAGGAGACATTAAAGTTAAGCACGGGCCTAACCCAAGGGGGTACAGGCAAACAAAAGGGCCTAACCCCGAGCTGCAAGCATTCACTCGGCTTAGTTCCACCTGGTCTGCGGTGCGATTCTATAAATAAATTTTAACAAGTACAATCATAATTTTTAAATAAATAAATATATATAATTAAAAACTAAAGGTTAACAACCACCGCAGGGTCCCACTGGGAGCAACTGTCGTCTAAAAAATGACACTTTCTATAGATACATTCCAATGCCCGTTTTAGAAAACGAAGATTACATCTTATATTGGGATGTTACTATCCAGACGAATCATTACATCGGAGCCAATCGACCGGATATCGTAATGCGAGAAAAAAAAGGTAGAAGAGTCTACATTATCGATATTGCTTGTCCACTTAACCGACATTTGCAGGCAAACTATACAACCAAGATCCACAAGTAGAGCGAGCTAAGGCATGAAGTAGAGACAATATGGAGGAATGTGAAACATGCATCTATTCATCCTATTGTGATTTCAGCTACAGGCAATGTGCGCGCAAGATGTACTGAACATCTTGAACATTTAGGAGTCAGTAGGGTATTGGCAGCAGCTCAGCAGGCGGTTTTGTTAAACACCTGTCTCATTGTAAGAAACTTTCTGGACCATTAGGAAGCAAGCGACTAAAAACCTATAGAGTGATACATGGTAGCTCTAAGAGAGCATCCGGAGGCGACAGTTGTCACCTTCAACACTCACTGCCGCTGTGTAAGCATAACAGCGGTGAAAGACAACCTGCAAACTACACCATGCTCCTAATTTTGTACCTAAAACATCATCGCAAATGATTTCATGAATCGTATTAATTTAAATAATTATATCCATATCTTATCAGTCACTTGACTTTGTCTGTGGCCATGATGGAAAACCGGGTTCTTTTTAACCGAGAACAAGTTTAAAAAAAAATGTATTCATTCAAATTTCATTTTCGAGGATTAATGTATACTTTTCACTTATATTGTACTTTGTGTAGTTCTTCTTTATTCATGATGTGTCCCCTAAGGGTTTACATGACTTCCATTTCTCACAATACTTCTGTCTATATATTTTATAAATTTTATCCCTACTATTTACAGTTATTTACACCTATTTACATAAAATCTTATATCTAGAACCTTATTTCTATTTTTGACAACAGCGCTATTTGGGACGTGTTAGCGATCGAGTGTGCGAGTGATCGAAAGCGAGAGTGCGAGAGAGAGAGAGAGATCAATAACGCAAAAGCATCTTAACATAGTTATGCTATTACATATCCATTACTTACAAATCTTTACACTTCTAGTTCAAGCGACATCCGTTTCCTTTTTCTTTCACTTCTCTTGTACCTCCATTTTGCCATTTTTTTGCATCCATTCTTTCAAGCTTTCTCATTCGCTCTCTTAGCCTCCTCTAACTCCTCAAATCACTCTTCTTCCCCCATCTTTCTATTAATTGTCTTTCCCTTCCTCTTTTTCCATTACTTCATAGTTTACTCCAGTCCTGTCTTCTATATCTCTAGCCTTAAAGAACTCCCTCCTTTCTTCTTCCCATCTCGTTAATTCCATCGCCCCCCCCCCCCTCTTCTCCCTTCTACTTCCATCGAACGCTTTCTCGCCAGCTTCCCTCCCTTTCCCTCCCTCAGCTTCGTCTCAAAAATCCATGGCCTCTTTCCTGCTCTTAAACTTAATTTATCCCTTTGCGCTTCTTCTCTCACCATATATCCCGGCGTCCTTTAGTCTACCCCCAGCGTCCACCTTATATACCTTTCTTATAAACTCTCAATCTCTTTCCTTTCTTTCCATCCCCATATCTCTGCTCATACCTCCCTCTACTGTCACTATTAAGGGAAAGTGATCCGAATCTATATAGTTCCCTACCTCTAGTGTCTTAAACTTCTCTCTCGCCTCGTCGTCCACTACCACATAATCAATTACCGTTCCCCTCTTTCCTTCTGAACGTGTATATTCCCCTTCCTCATCCCCCTCTATACTTCCATTTAGGATAAACCATCCCATTTCCCCTAAGCTCTTTAACAATTTCTTACCATCCCCATTCAGTATCTTGTCTTTGCATTTCCTTCCTCGCTCTTCACCCCATTCCCTTCCTCGTCTATCTCCTGTTCTCGCATTAAAATCTCCTCCTATTATAAGCCTACTCTCTTGCTTATTTTTTTCCATCAGTTCTCTCATCTCCTCTGATTTCTCCTGCATATCTCCGTTTACATAGACCCTCACTATCTTCCACCTCTCTCCTCCCATATTTATCTCTTATACTATTAATCCTTTGTGTTCTTTCATCTCCTTTTTATCCTTCTCTGTTATAAATTCGTTCCTTACTCCCGTCACCATTCCTCCCATTTCTCTGCCTTTTTTTATTCTTCTCTCTCTTTTTTTCTATTCTTTGTTCTATTTTTCTCAGGCTTTCCTTCTTCTTATTCCCACTCTCCCCTACTCTAAACTCACGGTTTGAGCTTTCTATTTTTTTTTATCTACCTTCCAACTCATCGACCTTTTTATTCGGCTTTTCCTTCTCTTCTAGTCTTTTCTCTAGCGTCTGCATCCTTTCCTCTAACTTTTCCCTAACCTCTTCCCATTTCCTCATTTCCTTTCTAAGTTCTGCCATTTCCTGCTTAATTTATTTCCTTATTTCCTCTACTCTTCTTTCCTGCTTTTCTTCATATACCCCCATTACTTCCTTTATCATTTTACGCATGTCCTATAGCTATAAATTTCCTTTTTCTATTTGACTTTTATGTTCAACTTTTTCTTCCTCTCTCCCCCCCCCCCCCCCCCCCCTCACTACTTTCCAACCGAGCAATTCACGCCTACCCCGAAAGGGAAACGGCTTAATGATATAATAATAATAATAATAACACGCGAGGTACTTGTCGAAAGTCGTAAGGACTGCTGAAATCTCAGTAAATTGTTTACAAGAAGCGGTATGAATCCCGTGATAGAGGAGGACAGTGACGAAGATTAAGTGTATAGCATATTAATGTAAGGTTTATTATTTAAATCATACTTACTTTATGGATTTATAAGCTAAAAATAAAGATGGCCCCCCATTTTCATGGAATTTCATACATATTAGAGGCCATAATTTATTTTATATATTTTTTTCGAACCATAATAATGGTAGGAGGAACTTACCCCTGAAATATGAACTGAAAACAAGCGGGGGCACTTCACCCATGTTTACCCGGCTACGGTCTTTGTCTATTTTTTTCGTATCTTGTGTCGTTTGTCTAAAAATGCAATTTTTTTATTTTTAATGCAGTTTTTTACGAATAAAACAAAAACTACGCGTCCTATAAAAAAGTGTCTTGTAACAAATTTGTAGATCTTCTTTGAATAAACAATTTTTGTGAATGCATCTTTTTCGTATCTTGTACAGTTTGACCGCAAAATGTAAATTTTCGATTTTTCTAAAAAATTTAAAAAGTTGTTGTGATAATCTTGTAGGGTGTTCAAAATGCAACATTTTTCTTCCTCTGAAATTTTTTCATATCGTTTTTTTTTTTTTTTTTTTTTGAATTTTTTAAATGCTATAACTGGTATTTTTTTAATAAAAAAAGTCATAAGGATGATTTGTTCGTATTTTTGAACCTACATAGAAATTTTAAATCTTAAAAAAAGTGGTCTCAAAAATTTTGAAAATGTGCTAACTTTTTTAATTTTTATCCAAAATGGCTGGCTAACGAACTTGTCCTTCATTAGGACACTTGAAGAGTATACCAAAGCCCAATCCAATATGTTCATTCTTTCAAAAGTTATCGTGCTCACAGAAAGACAGAAAAATTCATAAAAACCTGTTTTTCGGGTTCAGGGGTTGTCAAAACGTGGACATTTGTCAAAAACGTAGAGGGTCAAATTTTACACAATTATAATACGTTCTCTGTTGAGAACGTAAATAATTAATTGCGAATATCTCGAGAACGGGACAATTTCCAGAGACGTGCTACACAGCTTTGGATTCTGGAGATCATTTTACATAAGAATGAAAAAAAATAATTAAATGGACGTCGTCGATCCAACTGAAATGAGGTTGGCGTCTGGGCTATTCCTTCAAGGTCAGTAAAATAATGTTTAGAAATATTTTCACCATCATATTTCCTACTTGTTTCTAATGCAAATAAATATTTACATTAAATTCTTATTGCAAAACTAATTGGTATTTCTTCGTCCTGAAATAAAGTAAATCTTATGTAATTTATAAAAAATGTTGAAGTCGATAACGATTTATATATAAAAAAAATTATAAATAATATTACTCCACACAAAATTACATGAAAAATTACTTTTTTTACTGAAAAATAAGAAACAATTGAAGTGTCCCGTCTCACCCCTGTACGTGTCCCGTTCCACCCCTGGTCCGGGGTGAGACGGGACAAAATCAATTATTTTCTATGTATTGTTTAGTCGTAATTAATTGTTTTACCACATTTAGTTTTTCACGAAATTGAAACATAAAGATTCACAATATTTAAATAACAATGTATATTGTAGTCTTTCACAACAGATGGCGAGTACTTTAACGAAAAAATAACCTCTTCCATTCCGCCCCGGTCTCTCCTAATTTTCATCTTGAAGTACCATTCAAAACAGTAAAGAATGAACAGGTTTAAATTAAAATGTTCTTTTAATCAGAGGTATTAAAAAGTGCACAATTTCAAAATAGAAGGCCTCAGTCCTATGGGATAAAAAACAAGGTATAAAGGGTTCTTTTTCAAACTTAAGGACATGCTTTACGGTGACCACGTGACCAAACCAGTCCTCGGTTATGAAATGTTTTTTTTTGGTGTTCACCATGTCCAAACGCAATGATATATCTTTCTCAAAATTTAGAATATAGGAAATGAGATAATAAATTCCGTTTGTATATCTAGTTTGAGTTATAATTTTGAAACAAATTATCCGAGTAAAATTAATTTCAGTTTTGTTGTGCTTACTACGTCCACACGGATTGACATATCGTGTTTAGAAATTGAAAGGTTAAATAAAAAGCACTAAAGAACGTTTGTATACATCAATATGCTTATAATTTCAAAGAAAGTTTATTTATAAATTAGCGATATGTCATTGCGTTTACCCACGAGGATAGCAAAAACATTTTAAAAAAATCGAGGCATCTACTTTATCGACGTTGACATTTTATTTCCTATTCCTATCAAAATCTTTGTGCCTATAGTATTTTACTGGAAAAACTTTTTTCGTAATTATAAACATTTTGATATATACAAACGTTCCTTATTGCTTTCTATATAACTTTCCAAATTCTAAACACGATATCTCAATCCGTATGGACGTAGTGAGGACCAAAAAAAATGAAAATAATTCTACACATTTATTTTTTACTCGCATAATTTTTTTCAAAATTAAAGTGCTGTTCCATCAGGACAATTCAAGGGTGCACACGTGTGTAGTCACGATGGCAAAAATCCATGAATTGGGCTATGAACTGCTACCCCATCCAGCATATTCTCCAGATTGAGCCCCCTGCGACTATTTCCTGTTTCCAAACCTGAAGAAATGGCCGGGCGTTAAGAGATTTTGGTCGAATGAAGAGGTCATCACCGAAACAAATGTCTATTTTAAAGGCCTTGAGAAAACCTTTTATTTGGGACGAATAAAAAAAATTGGAAAAACGCTGGACTATATGTGTCGAGCTAAAAGGAGATTATGTTGAGGAGTAAAACGCTCATTCACCGAAACAAAATCTTTTAGTCGAAAAGTCACTGACTCATCAAACAGCCCTCGTATCATCGGGAATGTCTTGCCTCCAAATGTGTCGGCGGTATGCTTTGTGCCCAACTTCAATCTGGGTGATTTGAGTAAAGCAAACGTTAGCACATACGACATCGACTGATCCTTCACATTTCTGTGGAAGATGTCGTGCACCCTCTTGACCAGGAGCTGTTCGCGGAAGCTTTTCTCCTGTGCTTTCTTGATTCGAGCATTCAGATGTGAGTACTCGAGATGGATAATGTTTGATGCATTTGGCTCACCCCTGATATTGAAGTCAATGCCAAGTGTTTTAGCAGCCTCCTCCGCTGCTTTGTATAGAAACGCTTCATTGGTCACTTCTTCGTGTTTTCTGTGCATTTTAAGAAGGGGGTCTCGTCCCTTTGAGACTATATGTGCTGTACTCAGAATATTCCTGTTGTGAAGAAATTCAAGATATAGTATTCCCCGACCACCTTTACGGCGTGAGATGTAAAGTTGCGGAACAGAAGACTTAAGGTGCATGCTTTTGTCCATCGGCATATGCTTTCGGGACCCGATATCGAGGGATCTAAGCTCGTTCTTCGTCCATGGAACCACTCCAAATGAATAGAGTAGTACCAGGACGGTAACCAGTTCTTGACAGATGTCGCCTTTGTAGACATCCCAGTGAAAATATCAAGCACATCATTGATGGCTGCACGATGCTTGTCTCGCAAGAATACGCACGCAGACATAATGATGTTGCTGGGATCATTCACCAACCAATTGCCCTGATTACTGGTTTACTAGAGAGATTCAAGCCTTACTACAAATATGACATGTTAAAGTACTAGAGAAGGAACTGGAACAGGACTATTCTGACTGGCCACCTAGTCCGACAAAATCGTCCAGATGTTCTCTGGTTAGATAAACGTGCTCAACACTTGAGAATAATAGACATAAGCGTTCCCTTTAACAGTAACATTAGGCTCCGATATACCGAGGAGATCCAGAAATATTCGCAGCTGAAGCAGGAGATCCTGACCGTGTGGAGGGTGGGCAAGGTCACCATCCACCCAATTGTGATCTCCACTGGGACCGTTCATGCGAGGTGCGTACAAATCTTGGAAGAGCTGGCAGTTCGAAATTCGATACATCTAATTCAGGAGGAAGTATTGCTGAACACGTGCCGTATCGTGCGGAGTTTTCTGGGCGTGAACAATGACAGTGGCTAAAATCACCTTCTGTAGTGTGATTGTCGGATCCCTATACTAGACTCTCCAGTATGTTAACTATTGAATTATGACGAATGCGCAAGCAGAATATAGAGTTCCAAAAATACGATTGACACCAACGAATCTACTAATCACTTGACCCGTTTCGCGACTGTGTTTAGTAGCGAAGTACCAGGTCATGAGTACCTGTGGGTGGAAGGTGGGCCAATTTATAATAATAAAAATAATAAAACAAATAACTAAATATAAAATAATAAGAACTTAATTATTATATGTATATATTATATATGTAGTATATGTAGTATATATAGAAATCAAATGTTGTATGGCAGGATAATGGTGATATGTAGGAGTAGGGTGATAGATGTCTGAAAAGAAAGATTTTGGATGCTCACGTGTACTCATGGAAAGCTTTGCTAAGTGGATGTGGTTGATATAAAGAGTATGGACCATACTATAATCCCATTAATCAGTTTGTTTATTTATGTATGAACTGTGACGTGCGATGGCTGTGGAAAGCTCTCCACCTGGGGTTTTTGTTAGAGAGCTTGATCAGCGATCCGTGCTCGTGAAGTGTTGCGGAACTAGTGTGTTATTTGAATAAGCAGCATGTGAATTCTATATATAATTAAAAAATAAGGTTAACAACCACCGCAGGGTCCCACTGGGAGCAACTGTCATAAAAAAATGACACCGGCTCCCAGTAGGACCGCGGTAAATCACACTCATGGCCACGTCTCACATCCGTGAGATGGGTGGTCACAGGACACGAGGAAATCACAACGACAGGCCGGCGAAACCCTTGTGTGTTTCGAGGACACGAAGCGACCCAAGGATGACAGCTTTCTGCATCCATCTTGCAAGTGCCTTGGCATATTTTTGGCACGCGGGTATGGCTTTAAGGTTACGAACCAGTGATAGTTCTGCACCTCCGAGAGCAACTATCACAAGGACAATTACTTGTACCGAATATTTTGGGTACAGTCTTTGCAGCTCCCTTTTAAGGTCTTGATACCTCTCTCGGCGTATGCACCAACGTCCGAAGACACAGCAACGTCCCTATAGGCCCTATATAAATCCCAAAAGACCAGCATGGGACAGTCACCAGTTACACTTACAGTTACCAGTTACCAGTGAAAGTTATAGTTCCGTTCAACGCTCTTCTCTATTCCTCTACGATTTTCTCGTCCAGTGTCTAGTGTCTCAACCCAGTATTTCTCGCGCGTTAGTGTGTGTGCCCTTGTGACAGTGTTGTCCACCGGGAAAGCCGAAGCTGGGATTTCCCATCCTTTGGAATATTTTGAACGAATTCCATCTTGAATTGGACCCACATGCTTAACCAGTGAACCCCTTTTAACTAAAACCCAATTAAGGATTCACATAATTCTGGATAGGGGAGCGGCGCCGAATGCGGCGCGGCGGCTAATGTGGCGCGTTCAAGTTTTCGAATATTAACGGATTTTCTGCTTGTGGAGGTAGTTTCATTACATGTATATATGTTATCAACGTTACATTATCAAAAAATTGGGATAATTAAATTAATTGCCTGATTTTTACGACGAAAAGTTCGTTTTCGTTCTTTCGCTTGTTTGTCAGAGTAGCTAAAAACAAGTAAAAAATTACAGGAGTTTCGTGTAAACTTATAAATTTTTTTTGGAAATATACTGTTCCGAGCTTCTTCAATGCTTTTAAGTTTAACATTCCAAGTAAAATTAATAAACTTTTATGTGCAAAATCTTTACTAAATACTATTCACATGCGACTAACATGGTGCATTCGGTACTAAAATCGATAGGTAACTTGGCGCACAAGTTTTTGGTTTGTTTTGCTCCGAGATTAATATTTTGTTTACAATATGCATAAAAAGGTTTTATTTTAATAATTATCCTGCATTTTAGAGTTATATTAGATTAATTATTTTTTGAAAACTTTTAACCAGTTTTCGGGTTAGGTTTGTTCTGACAGAATAAATATTTAGAAGGTTTAGAGTAATGATATTATTCGAATATGGAATCATTATAACTTTTTTGGAAAAGAATAAAATGTCCTTATTGTTGTTATAATTTTTATTTATTGTTTATAAAACGTCTATAAGCTTATCTTAAAATAAAAAATGTGTTGCACTTCTAACCTTTATTATTTTAGATGGGAGTTGATAAACGAAAGACTGAAAATGGTCAATGGACAGTTTTTCCATTGATAATTATTTAAATATATCCTTCATCATGTTATTTTTCATATTGGTGAGTCATTCTGCACTTTCAACAAAAAATTTATTTTTTGACGTTACAGAAGAACACCCTCAAATTATTGTGAGACATTCTGCATTGTTAAAAATACCATTTTTCTTGAAACTTCAGCACACATAATCCCTAAAATATTTTAATAACATTAAACGTAAATATATTTATCTTATTTTTATTAAATTTCACTAATTTTTCTTCATAATTTAATTGTTATTCAATAATTATGAATTGAAATCAAAACGCGCCACATTATCAAGCAAGGTAGGACAACTAGGCTCAGATGCACTTTTTGGAAAGCACATTAATTAACTGTTTTAATGAACTTCAATTGAATTATCTCCATGCATAGAGCATTGGTAAGATATTGGCCTGAACAAAATATATTTTATGATAATCTTTTACTTTATATTTGAATTTTAATCGTGCATTTTCCTTCATGT
This sequence comes from Andricus grossulariae, assembly GCA_011634705.1. Classification (NCBI taxonomy): domain Eukaryota; kingdom Metazoa; phylum Arthropoda; class Insecta; order Hymenoptera; family Cynipidae; genus Andricus; species Andricus grossulariae. The sequence continues at coordinate 86,004,614 of JAABKJ010075445.1, read as the reverse complement.
GCGCCGCATTCGGTGCCGCTCCCCTATAGTTCATTATTCGACGTCAAAGAGAACGATGTCAGGCCTTGAATGTGCATTGGGGGCTATTTTCTAGAACTTGTAGTTCTATTTCCTATTCTATTTCCCTCTGAGCATTCGGCAGAGCAGGCTCGCGGCCAAAACCGCACGAACAATAAAGATAGTAAAATGCACTCGCAGGGCCGCATACGGATAGTATGTGTCCTAGGTATTTGGGATGTGCGGGGCACGCCCTGCACCTACGCTGGAAACTTCTTGCTATAAAATGCGGCTACGATATACTGAGGTGGGAATGAACCGTCATGGTAGACAAAAATTAAAACATCTTTCTGTGAATTAAATCCGGATGATTTGAGGAAAGCGAACAATAATTCTATGGACAAGGACTGATATTTTACGTTTCTGGAAAAGTTGTCGTACATTTTCTTATCTAGGTGATGTTCGTGGAAGATGTTGAGTTCCGCTTTCTTCACCCAAGCTTTTAGAAGTGAGGCACCTAGATGGAGTAATGCACTTTCCTCACTTCTGATATTAAGATCCAGGCGAAAGGTGTCTGTCATAAATACTTAATTATACGTTTTTCTGCAAAAAAACGTAGCTGAGATTTGGTCCTAGAGATATAAGCATTCCGATAGCTTAGTTTGGTTAAAATGCGTGCGAAAAGTTAGGTAGTTTGAAAAGAGTTCGAATTACCAACGAGTTCAACGTTTAAATTATTGTATTTATTATTAAGAGAAGTTTTAGGCTCCGGAAGCTACGAACATGGTTTCTTAAAGCAACCAATCCCGACGCAACTGGAACTTGTACGTCATCCACGTCATCCTTCTGTCCTAGAAGGTAAGCAAGAGCGGGAAATTTATGCGAGAAAACATCGTTCAACACTGTTCCTTGGAGTCAAAGTTTCAACGAAAAATATTTATTATTGTGGACACAAACTTGTTAATATCGCAAGTATCTTATCCTTAAGTTTGTGACATTAAGTATGGCAGTTATATGAATGCGTGCGTTTTAATGTTAGTAGCGTTAAATGCATGTTTTACTTACGATATTAACGTGTTTGTGCCCACAATAATAATTATTGTTCGCTGAAACACTGGGAAACGACAAGAAATATAAAAACGGATATAAATATCCTATTTCTAGTTTAAATAATTAAAAGTTCATTTCTGTCTCATCGGCTTTATAATTTTTTTAATTATTTAAACCAGGACTAGGCTATTAGTTTCCGTTTTCACGTTTCTTATCCTTAAGTTTGTGATATTATAGTTATCTATAAATGCGTGCGTTTTAATGTTTGTAGCTTTAAATGCATGTTATACTTACGATATTAGCTTGCTAGTGTCCACACTAATAAATATTGTTCCCTGGGACTTTGGGAAATTCTAAAGATCATGAAAACGGACATGAATATCCCATTTCTGGTTGAAATAATTACAAGTCAATTTATGTTTCACCGGCATCATAACTTGTTTAATTATTTAAACCAGAAATAGGCTATTGATCTCCGTTTCTACGTTTATTATCGTTTACCAAAATTTCAACAACAAAATATTTATTATTGTGAACACAAACATGCTAATATCGCAAGTATCACATTCTTCAGTTTGAGAAAAATTATTATTTACGTACTTGTTCATACAATGAAAAATACTTTTATAATAAATGACTTACTCTTTATTTAAAAATTTAAATCTAAATATTATTTATATACCCTCTAAACATCAGAAATGTGTCCACGCAACATACCCGCACTGGCACGCACCACGTGCGAGGCACGTGCCTCGCACAACGTGAGAGTTCGCGACGCACGTGTCCCGCATATGAGGACGCAGCTGGTTTGAACTTTGCGAAGCTCGGAAACGGTATACTTCTTCTATAGGGTAAGGTCAGACATCGGTTTCGTAGGTGTGACCCCATCCATACGGCCAACTGAGTTGATCATTTTGAGACATTTTTTCTTCAAAGACATTTTTTTCTTTTCTCTAGAACTTTCAACAGATGACTAAATTTGCACTGTGCTTGACGATAGACTGAAGTCACTAAAACCTGATGCTCCTTTTATACTCCATTACACCTACTCTACTTACATTCTAGAAAGATCGATTAAAGTTTCTATAAGATTCGTTGAACGTAGGACTCTTAACTGCATCGAATTCGTAGAATCGTCGATATTGGATATATGATCTCTACCTAAATTCCAGAGAAACTATGCGGATGCGTAGTAGTATTTTACAGAACATAGAGATGCGTAGTGTAGTCATATGTAGTCATAACACAGTTCTGTTCCAAGCTAAATGCTGGTAAAACGGTGATAGTTTATTCACTGACAGATGACAATGGTTCATATCCATGCTAAGATACCACGGTGCACGAAGAGGCAATGGCGTTCGGTCGTTGGTGTCAACACTGTCAGTTGGAGTGGTGCTCTAAGAGCTAAGAGATCCTGAAGGCTGCTTTGTGTTTCTTTGTCGATATCTCGAGCATTAATTTCTTGTGATGTGATTTTTAATATTACACTAAGTTGAACTTTCTAGTGGAGAATTAATTACGTGTTCTTCGACCTGAAAGTGTGGGCTTTTATGAAAATAAGGACACTTTGCTCAGCTCGGCGTCACCTAGCGATCTCAAACGAAAAGATTCGTGTTCCTTGCCCTTAATAAAATTGCATAATTATCAAAAGGAATGAATGCTCAAGGATCCGACCGAATAAAACAGTGGATTATGGTATAAAATCCTTTATACAAATTTTTATTTTTTACAGGCTTATTTTTCCTAACCGAGCTCAGTCGGTAAAGAAACTTTCTGCAGAACCCATTTCTCAAGTTGTCGGTAAGGTAGATCGCTAGGGCAGGGCATCTATACTGCCTCAAGTGGTGCCACCTAGCGGACACTTTTGGTACTAAACCATCGAAATTTATCGACCCCATATTGCAAAAAGCGGACATAGAGATATTGTAGAAATATTGAGGCAATATCCCGTATAACCAGGGTTGCGCATGCGTAGTAAAGATTATAAATTTGAGGCTAGTTTTCCAGGTGACTCGCCCAAAATTGATTTACTACTTCTTGTTTGGATGGCTGCATACATTAGATTAAAGAATATAAATTATTGAAAATGTAAACAATAGAGAAAATTTGTAAGTGAAATAGTCCTTATATAGAAACACACAAATTCTACCTGATAAATTTAATTTAAATTATTTAAGAAAGTGCAAGTTGACTTGAATGAGTGCCAAGAGTGCAAAATTTGAATTCAACCCTACGACGTTTGTAGAAGTCAAGCGCTGAAAAGAACGATAGCGAGAAACATTTTGCATTTTGAATACAACCCAGAGAAATTTGTAAAGTCCATCGCTGAAAGGGGCAAAAGCAAAGATATTATAAACCTAGATGCGGTGCGAGCTTAGTTACCCGCGATAAATATAGACGGCGCGTCCGGCGAAAATTGTCAGTTCCCCTCTAGCCTCCACTACTCCCCTATGGCACACGATTGTAACAATGTTATGTATAAATGTTCCCTTATTGTTATGTAACATTTACAGAACGTGTCCGCTGAGAAGGAATCGAGCATGAGAAGACTGCTCCTTATACACCAGAGCAAAATGCTCGGCTAGAACAAGAAAACAATATCTGTGGGCTGAGGCGGTTGATACCGCAGTTTATTTGTTGAGCAGAACTCCGTCAAGTCAGACTCCGGATACCACGTCGTACGAAATCTCTCATGGAAAGAAGCCTACACTGAATCACGTCGAAGTGTTCGGGAGTGAAGCTTATGTGCTTACACCTAAAGAAAAACTCACTAAGCTCGAACCTAAAGGGAGAAAGCTAATTCTGGTCGTATATGATGCAAACTCGACTAACTACCGATTGTTTGATCAGAAGACGAAGAAAATAACTATTTCTCGAAATGTTATTTTTAATGAAAACTCTCGAGTGTATCAACCTAGGAAGGATGCAGTTTTGAATTCTTTGGAGTGCGAGAATATAGTACCGGAACAGATTCAGGATCTTCGACTGGAAAGAAACGAGCAAGCAACTGTCAACGATGATGAAAAATTGCCGAAAGTTGATAACGAATTAGAGGAAATTGGTGGACGGATATTACGCCTTCGTGAATTTCTACGTGCTCCTAAATGCTACCAAGCCAATCTCGTTGAAGCAGACATTCCACAAACCTTCAAGGATGCTATGTTAAGTCCTGATGCAGAAAATTGGAAAACAGCAATTACTGACGAATTAAAGGCGCTGAAAAAGAACAACACGTGGGAGCTGGTGCCCCTACCAACTGATAAAAAGAGCATCGGACCGAAATATATTTTTAAGGTTTAGAAATTCAGCAGGTACAACTCAACGCTACAAGGCGAGAGTAGTTGCCAAAGGCTTGTCCTAAATTGAAGGAATTAAATATACAGAAACTTATGCACCAACTACGAGATTTGACACAATTCGTGTTCTCTTGGCAGTAGCTGTCAACAGAAAAATTAAAATAATTCAAATCGACATGAAAACAGCGTTTCTTTATGGAGTTTTAACACAAGGGGTTTATAAGGATATTTCGGATGGCGTCACGGATTCGAAGGAACTAGTTTGTAGACTAAAGTGTCAGGCCGACAAGTGTGTCTATGTGGGTGACTTCCCGAGAAGCAGTCATAATGGTGTTTCACTTAGATGACGGTCTCCTTCTGGGACATGATGAAGCGATCTTGAGGAAAGTTTTCGATGACCTGGAACGGGTCTTTAAAGTGAAAGTTAGTGAACCTGGCTTTTATTTGGGGATGGAAATCAAAAGAGAAGAAGAGGATGTTCTCATCCTTATTTCTGTAGCCAGCTGCATCGATCCACTGCTGAAGACTTTTCATCTTGAACATGCCAACCCGATCAGCATACCAGCTGCTCCACATGTATTGTTATCAGCTGATGGCAAGGATGAAGATCTGATGGGTAAGGTGCCATGCCGTGAAGCGATTGGGTCGCTGATGTTTGCTGCTCTCACTACTCGACCAGATATTCAGTTCTCTGTGAACTTATTGAGTAGATTTCAAAACAATTATGATTCTATCCATTGGAACGCAGTGAAGCGTGTATTTAAATATTTAAAGGAGACAAAGAATTTTGGCATAATGCACGAGAGAAACGACGAAAATAACGATTTAATTGGCTACTCGGATTCTGACTATGCAGAAGATCAGGACACCTGAAAGTCTATAACTGGTTATGTCTTCAAAATGTGCAGTGGTTTAGTTACTTGGAATTGTCAGCGCGAAAAATCAGTCTCTCTCTACACGACAGAGGCTGAGTACACGGCAGTATTGAGTGCATAGAAATAAATGGTGTGGTTAAGGCAACTGTTGTCTGAAATCGGTGAAAATTTAACAAGTGCTACTACGTTATTTATGGACAACCAAAGTGCTATTAAGTTAATTAAAACCCCTGTGTTTCACAAACGTAGAAAACTTCCCGACGTAGTGTATTACTTTGTGAGAGAGAAATTTGAGAGTGGTGTGCTTAACGTGAAGTACGTTTCAACCTCGGAGCAACAAGGTGACATTTTCACCAAAGCGCTACCAAAACCTGTGTATCAAAAGATTCGCACCTTGCTTGGTATGCGCGAATCCTGAATAACTAAGATATTAAAGTTTTTCAGAATTTTGTTCTGTGTTTGTAAACCTTAAGATTCATTCTTTATTTGAATTGCACAACTTTAAGCGAATTGTCTGATATTCTGATATTATTTTTTTTAGCGTCACATGCACGAAATGAGTGGGAGTATTAAGTATAATTTACGAGCATATGATGTTGTGATTCCAATATGTTATTTTTAATTGTACGCCCCTAATTCTGGGGAGCATAGTGCTACTACGGCCCTGGTCTATGTGTACGTCGCGCTGTAGGCTGATCGCTCCTTTGTCTAGTGCGTTCGCTCGTGTCCAGGCTGTGGTCACTCAATGCTTTAGGAGTGCAGGCGTATATTCGAAGGTGGCGCCATCAAACGAGCCCGCAGGTTTTCAAGATAAGATAATAGATGCTTGAGGATATATCCAGATGATTTGTAGATAACTACTGTTACAAATAATCAAACTATAGCATTTTATATTTTCTTTCTTTCCCAAATTCTGGGAGACCCGACCTTCCTCTTTAATTGTATAAATTGTGACGTTCCGCAAGAAAAGGGCCCATTTCGTCGATCATAGTTTAGGTTAGGTTAGGAGATATTCGCGTTTTTGTGTTCGAGGATCAAAAATATAGATTTTGGATCATGTCCCCGAAATGACCGGAATTGAGTAAATTTTATATTTGAAGGCAATAGTATATTGCGTGACGAGGGTCGAAAGGCTACGATTTCACGAGTGTGAAGTTAACTGTCCTAGCGAAACGAGGGCAGATATCACACTAGCCGGTCGGCAATCGCGTTTTCTTTCCTAGGGTAGAAAACTCGATTTTTCTACCCGCTGCACAGGCATCGAACGTCGAATTTTCGATTTAGGTATGATATATAAGGTATATCATATAAGAAACTTTACTATATTTGAACGATCCATCAACATAAGCTTTAAATTCTTAAATATATATTATGAAAGGAAAATTTTTTTTTGAACGAAAAATTAACTTTTAAATCTTAAGTATAAAATGATCTTTGAGATTTTAACAGAGATGGTTGGTGAAACTGAGCACAATTCTAAACACATTTGTTTCGAAGAGCGAGACCATATTTACTTCAAAAGTAAAAACAAATTTGAGAAATATCCAGTTTTCAAAAAAAAAAATATATATATCCTGCTATCTCACGGCCTTTTCCCGGGACTCAATAGCCCAGGCTAGTTCCCGATTTTATACCGTTTTTCCTGGTCAGTGTTGGCCACCTTGGGGTTACGCATTTCTTTTGCATGATAAATTTATCATGAAAAACAATCTTAGAAGGAAAAATAAAATAAACCAATTCTGAAGCAAACAGTCGGCGTTAAAGGCCCATTTGTAATATTTGCGAAAATGCTTAAAATATTAAAAAAATTAATTGATCAGACTTAAAAGAGATGGGAGTGGTTTAACATGCGTTTAACCCTGCAAACAATTTTTAGGCTGTTTCAAGTAGAAGCTTTTCATACAAGAGGAGGGTACTAATCAACGATTTTCCATAAATCAAGAACTTCACTGCCTGAATAGAAAATGATTGAAAGACGATAAACGACCAAGTGAAATTTAATTGAATACACTCCACCAAAATCATGCACAACGTGCTATACCTGAAAGTTATTCAGGGTGAGGTTAAATCGTGAAGAGGTTTCTGTAAATGTTTCTTTCAGTATCGATGTCGGGTGAAGTCGGAAAAAAGAAAGTAGCATAAAAAAGCAGGGAGTAAGATAAAGAGGAAGAGAGACAGGCAGGGTTTTTCGTGAGACACTTGAGAATAGCGTCGCGAGTCAAGATTGTATACCCGGGCTTAACATAATATAACCGAGTACTTGAGAGTGGTTTTTTTTCTTATTTTTTTTAAATGCCATTATGCTCGGTTCTTACGATTCGCGGTGTCGAGTGTAGGTAGGCATTGACCTTTGCCTTCACGCATGAAAACGCGAGGGGTCCTTACTTTCGTCGAGTGGATCATGCAGCGAAGGGTACCATGCACTGTGAACAGGATACGTTCGTTACTATGCTTTGCCAACAAAAGACCTTCGAGATTTCTTAAACTAGACCCAGCAATTTCTTCCTGCTTACCTGCCACAAACCTACAACCTACACCCTGTAGCCCACATAGGTTTGTAAGTACCAAGTACCTATACATTCCACTTGTGCATGCAATTTACTAACTTCTCTTCTGTCATTCGGTACTTGACCTTACGGAGAAAAATGGAGTGAAAAATTGGGTTTTTAATGCTGGTAGTCGAGGTATTCATTACTGAACTGGCGTTGTTAAAAAATTCGAGAATAAAATTAGGTTATTGGTTCAAGTGTAATCGCGGTATTAACTTCCTTAGACAACTACAGAGATTACAGCTTGTCGACGGTTTGACTCCTCTCTAGCGCACTGTACGGAGTCTAGTCCAGAATAGGAATCGTTCCTATACTTGCAACAGTAAAGAAAGATCGGCCAAAAAGAATTTACAAGGGCACAGAGTGGTGGCTGTTGACGGGTCGATACAGTCATCATATTTTTTAAATTATGAACATTTATTTGGTGAAACAGAAAAAGTCAAGTTAGATGAAAAAACGTAGTTGCCGAGAATTGAAACCGGGTTTCCAACGCAGCAATCAGCTTCTCTCTGCAATCTGGTATTCTCGATGCTAAAGTAAGAGGCACTAAACGTTCTTATGGTATCATGCAAGCAAGATTCAGTTCGGTGCTGCCAGAACGTTATTGAGTGTGAGGCATCCAGGAATGGTTACTGGACTGCTGCAAACTCAGTCGAGTTCCCAACAGAACACTATAAAGTTATAAACTATACTTCCATTAAGACTTCGTCCTTCTGACAACTAAGACACGATATATAGATTAAATTGTAGGTGCTAATGTACGAAGAGTACACTGTAAAAAATTTATGTTGCAAACTTCCAATAAATTTATTGGAAGCTTATTTCCGAAACGTAAGGTAACGTTACAATACATGATGTATTGGAATTTTACAATATTTCGTAGAGTTCGCGCGAATTTCACGTGTTTCTACGCATAAAACATTGTTGCATCATATGACGCAATATTGTGCAATGTCGCGAAAACGAATCTCACGTGTTTCCACGCATAAAACATTGTTGAATCATTTGACGCAATATTGTGCAATGTTGCAAAAACGAATTTTACGTGTTTCTACGCATAAAACATTCTTGCATCATATGATGCAATACCGTACCATTTTAAGAAACGAATTTTAATAGGCAAAGGTAGTAAATGATTCGTGAATATAAAACGCATTTTAAATTTTGCGTAAGTAGCTTCAAGGTTTCATTTTCTTTTTCTTTGTCCTTGAATTTACATCGTGAAAAACGTTCGCTGCTGTGAATATCATGATTTTGGACACATGTCCAGAAAGCGTTTTCAAGAACATTCCCTAGGTATTAACCTTCATAATAATAATAATAATAATAACACCCGCGTGGCCGCTGCGTGTATGGGTAACAGTAGTAAAATATGAACTCCAAACTACAATATGCTCCTATAATAATAATAATAATCTTTGGATATATAAGGCGCGACTTGTAAATAATTTTTCAGTGTATAGTCAGATTCAGTGCAGTGATTTCATGAATCGATATTTCTTTTATCCTCAACATACTTTCTGACAGTTTATCTGAGAGTCGCCGGCAAAAGGGTGTCTGTTAAAAATGGTTAGTATTTGTTTTGATTTAAAGTGAAAAATTCAGTGAAATTTTGGGTTTGAATTTTGTTTGAAAAAAGGTCGTTTCATAAGAATTTTTTACCAGTTTTTATCCACCCTGTGAACATCAAAGACTGCTTAAACAGCTTTTGGCAATTAACTGTTGTGAACACGACATTAGAAAAGGAGGTGACTGTGAGAGGTTAGTGTGCCTTCTAGGTTACAGTTTCTATTTAGTGGAATATTATGTGTTAAAAAGTCGTTTCATGCCAAAAATGTTTCCAGTTGCTTCTCAACCACTAAGTGAGCATCAAGACTTTATATAGTAGACTCGTGCCTGAAAGGGGAAAAACAAAATGGAGCCTGAGCAGAGCCGAAAACTTATCTCCATCACGGACCAAGCATACACCATGTTGACGGTGAAAAAAAAAATCAACAAAATCAACAAGTGGATCAAATTTGGTGAGAAAAATATTAGAATATTAAATAACATGTTGAACTATTTGGAATTGTCTGTAGGTCAAAAAGTGCATATTCAATCGACGATAGGCATTTTAAAAGCGTTGGAAACTAAATTAAAAGTAATGAGAAAAAAGGGAAAAGGTATTGAAAAGTCGAGAGAAAAAAAACAGATAGAATACTGTGGGAAGATTTAGAATCGGCGTTCAAGAGTAGGATAAGAACCGGATGTGTAGTAAATTTAAGACATAAGGACCTTAAACATTTTGTGGAGGACACAAAGTCAATGGTCGTTAGAAGAATAAAAAATATTTTGAAAAAATATGGCGGTTTGAAAGTGAACGTTTCTTGTGCGGGGAACTGATATCAGTGCGTGGTACGATGAAAATGTGTTGGCTCAAATTTTAGTAAAAGTAGAAGAATTTCATGAAACGGTTTCGGGATGGGCATTGAGTGAAATTATAAATCTCATAGTAAATTATAATAAATATTTGCCGATAAATTCAGGTATATCGACATTCATTGATTTAACAAAATACTGAACGGATAAAAAAGCTGTTATAAATGTTCAAAATAATGTTGTTTATTGCTTTCTGTGGTCGGTAATGGCCGCTCTTCATCCAGCAAAGATAATGTATCTCGCGTCACTTCCTATCCTCATTTTAATTCAGAACTCAAGCATGATGGAATCTCATTTCCTATAAGTCTTGAAGATATTCCAAAATTTGAGAGAATGAATGAGTTGTGCATAAATTTTTATGGCGTAGAAGATGATAACAAGTATGAGAAAGGTGAAATTGTATCACTGTATCTAAGCAAAGAAAAGTCCAGACGTCCTACAATACACCTTTTGATGATCGAAAACACAAATCTTAGCTCTGACTTTTTCCATGAAAACAAATCAAATGACAGTAATCCAATATATCACTTCGCTTCGAATAAAAACTTATTCCGATTAGTAAAATGTGCCCATGCCACTTCAAATTAGAAAAATTCTTACAGAATCACAGATTGGATTGTGAAAATGCGAATCAATGTAGAATGATATTACCCAATGTTCCATACAGTGTAGCATTTTATTTACATTGCAGCTTTGATGACTCGCTCAAAATTTCAAATTTATCGCGGAAAAGATTGTATGGTGTGGTTTGTCAACGAATTACAAGAAATCGCGCAAAATATTGATTGTCAATTGGCGTGCAATGTATCAATGGAGAAACTGACTCCAGAGAAAGAAGTAGAGTTTAGGTCTGCTCAAAACTGTCAAATCTGAGAAAAACCATTTGAGCAAGATGACATAAGACATCATGTACATTGCCACTTCACGGGCAAGTTTCGTGGTGCAAGTCATCAGGGTTGCAATGTGAATTACAGAGGCTCGCACACTGTGCTGGTAGTTTTCCACAATTTGTCGGGATATGCTTCCCAATTTTTCATCAAAACATTAGCTATACATTTTTGAACGGAAGACTTGGAAAAGGGGTTGAACATGTGACAGATCACTCTTCGGTAACCAGTCACTAACACTCGTCCTTTTTAATGGGAGACTTGGAGAAGGGTTCGGAGATGTGACAGACCACTCTTCTGTGATCAGTCACTAACACTCGTATTTTTTGAAGAAAGACTTCGAGAAGTATTTCGAGGTGTGATAGATCAATCTTCTGTGACCAGTGGCTAGCACTCGTATTTTTCAAAGGGAGACTTGATAAAAGTGGTTCGAGGTGTGACAGATCACTCTTCTGTGACCAGTCACTAAAGCTCGTATTTTTTGAAAGGAGACTTGGAAAAGGGTTTCGAGATGTGGCAGATCACTCTCCTGTAACCAGTCACTTACACTCGTATTTTTAAAGTTAGACTTAGAAAATGGTTTAGAGATGTGACCGATTACTCTTCTGTGACCAGTCACTCGCACTCGCATTCTTTGAATTGAGACTTGGAAAAAGGGTCCGAGATGTGACAGATCACTCTTCTGTGACCAGTCACTAACAATCGTATTTTCTAAGGGAGACTTGGAAAAGGGGTTGGAGATAAAACAGATCACTCTTCTGTGACCAGTCACTAACACTCGTATTTTTCACTGGCAGACTTGGAAAAGGGTTTGGAAATGTGATAGATCACTCTTCTGTAACCAGTCACTAACACTCGTATTATTTGCTGGGAGACTTGGAAATGGGTTTGGAGATGTGACAGATCACTCTTCTGTGACCAGTCACTAACTCTCGTCTTTTTTAAAGGGAGACTTCTGTAAGCAGTCACTAACACCCGTACTTTTTGAATGAAGACTTGGAAAAGGGGTTGGAAATGTGACAGATAATTCTTCTGTGACCAGTCACTAAGACTCGTACTTTTAATGGGAGACTTGGAAAAGTGTTTGATGATGTGACAGATCACTTTTCTGTCACCAGTCACTAACACTCGTCTGTTTCGAAAGGATACTTTGAAAATGGTTTCGAGATGTGACAGATCAATCTTCTGTGACCAGTCACTAACACTCGTATTTTTCGAAGGGATACTCGGAAAAGGACTTCTTCATGTGACATATCACACTTATGTGATCAGTCACTAACACTGGTATTTTTTGCTGGGAGACTTGGAAATGAGTTTGGAGATGTGACAGATCACTCTTCTGTCACCAGTCACTAACACTCATATTTTTTAAAGGTAGGCTCGAAAAAGGATTTCGAGATGTGACAGATCACTCTTCTGTCATCCGTCACTAACACTCGTATTTTTTGAAGGGAGACATGGAAAAGGGGATCGAGATGTGACAGATGACTCTTCTGTAACCAGCCACTAACAGTCGTATTTTCTAAAGGGACAGTTCGAAAAAGGGTTGGAGATGTGACAGATCACTCTTCTGTGACCGGTCACTAACACTCGTATTTTTTAATGGGAGACTTAAAAAAGGTTTGGAGATGTGACAAATCACTCTTCTATGACCAGTCATTAACAGTCGTATTTTTTAAAGGGAGACTTGGGAAAGGGTTTGGAGATGTGACAGATCACTCTTTTTCAACCAGTCACTAACACTCGTATTTTCAAAGGGAGACTCCTGAAAGTATTTCGAGGTGTGACAGTTTAATTTTCTGTAGCCGGTCACTAGCACTCGTACTTTTTGAAGGGATAATCGGAAAAGAATTTCGAGACTTGACAGATCACTCTTCTGTAACCAGTCACTAACACTCATATTTTTTAAAGGGAAACTCGGAATAGGATTTCGAGATGTGACAGATCACTCTTCTGTGATCCGTCTCTCACACTCGTATTTTTTAAAGGAAGACATGGAAAAAGGGTTGAAGATGAGACAGATCACTCTCCTGTGACCAGTCAATAACTTTCGTCTGTTTTAAAGGGAGTATTCTGTAACCAGTCACTAACACCCGTAATTTTTAAAGGGTTGACTTGGAAAAGGGGTTGGATATGTGACAGATCAATCTTCTGTGACCAGTCACTAACACTCGTACTTTTAATGCGAGACTCGGAAAAGGGTTCGGAGATGTGACAGATCACTCTTGTGTGACCAGTCACTAACAATCGTATTTTTCGCAGGGATATTTGGAAAATGGTTTCGAGATGTGACAGATCACTTTTCTGTGACCAGTCACTAACACGCGTGTTTTTTAAAGGGAAATTTGGAAAGGGGGTTCGAGATGTGACAGATAACTCTTGTATGACCAGTCACTAACACGCTTATTTTTTAAATGGATACTTGGAAAGGGGGTTCGAGATGTGACAGACGACTCTTCTGTAACCAGTCACTAACAGTCGTATTTTCTAAGGGGAGACTTCAAAAAGGGATTAGAGATGTGATAGATCACTCTCATGTAATAAATCACTAATACTCCTATTTTTTAAAGGCAGACTTGGAAAATGGTTTAGAGATGTGACCGATTACTCTGCTGTGACCAGTCACTAGCACTCGTATTTTTTGAATTTAGACTTGGAAAATGTGTCCGATATGTGACGGATCACTCTTCTGTGACCAGTCACTAACACTCGTATTTTATAGAGGGATACTTGGAAAATGGCTTCGAGAAGCCGCATTCAGGACGTAACATCAGTAAAGGAGTCTCTCCGAAGCAGATACAAGCATCTTCTTCGACAGATTTGGTATTCAAATCTGTCGGCGTTGAACAAGGTATCTGCAACTACCATGCTTGCCGTCCCGGTTCTACTCTACTCGTTTGGGGTGGTTCAATGGACGAAGAACGTGCTTACGGCCCTTGATATCGCCACACGTAAGATCATGCATATGTGCATAAGAGCTTGCATATCAATTCGTTCGTTCCGCGATTATACATCTCACGCCGTCAAGGCGGATGCGGACTTCTGAATCGCCAATGTCTTCAATACCGAATTTTTCTAAATACAGCTTACATCGTGGCAAACGACAGTGATCCTCTTCTAAAAATGGTCAGAAAACATGAGATGATTAGCAAAAGAGCGTTCCTGTACAAAGCCGCGGAGCAGGCGGCAGAGACACTCGGCCTGAATTTTAACATCAGGAGTGAGGAAAGTGCATTACTCTATCTAGATACTTCACTTCTAAAAGCCGAAGTAAAGAAAGCAGAGGTTGAAAAATTCCGCCAACAGCTACTCGACAAGAAAATGCACGGAAACTTAAACAGAAATGTAGAAAAACAGTCCTTGTGGAAGAAGCAAACTTTTGCTTTCCTCAAATCATCAGATCTTAATTCAGGTACAGAGGGTTTCATTTTAACATACCAGGACGGTCTCATTTCCACCGTAGTATACCCTGATAACATTTTATGTCAAAAAGTTCCCAGCGATAGGTCCGGAGCGTTTCATGCACACGCTGAGTACCTAGAACACATACTATCCGGATGGCCCACTAGCGCTGGAACGACATATCTCTAAAAACATAATGCAGCCCTAAGAGTGCTTTATTATCATCTTTGTCGCTCTTACGGTGTCGGCCGCTACCCTGTCCTGCTGAACGCTCCGTGGGAGATAGAGTCAATTGTCCAAAACGAGAAGTGCCAAATTTTCTGGAACTACGATTTTCGGACAGCAGTCTCCGTTGCACACTCGCGTCCTGACATCGTTCTCCAAAACTTCGGGAAACGAACTATATTCGTGATTGAATTCTCGACTCCGGTCGACTAAAACATCACTGCCAAGGAGAAGGAAAAGGTGGAGAGGTATCAAGACCTTAAAAGAGAACTGCAACGACTGTACTCAAAAATTTCGGTTAAAGTAATTGTCCTTGTGATCGGTGCTCTCAGAGGTGCGAAACTTTCATTAGTTCGAAACCTTAAAGCCATACCCGCGTACCAAAAAAAATAAATGCGTTTTTTTAAAGATTAATGATATTTAGAGGTTATGAAGTTCAACAGGTATTTCCCATAAGAAAAAAAAGACGTCTTTGTACATTTTATTCAGAATCGTCAATATTAGGTGAATCGATTTGAAACTCAACATTTCTTTTCACAATTACCTATAGAATACAAATGAATAATTTCCTTTCAAATATCACCCTATACGTCTAATTTATAGGGTCCCAAAAAAACCTCATAATTATAAAATTGGGTTTTACGAGTTTTTGGCGCTAATTATGATTTTTTTTCGTTTTTTTAAATACACATTATTACTAATATATAAAGTAACACTTTCATTTGATAATTATATGTTCAAATAAATTATTTAAACAATTTATTATTGTTTGTAGAAATTTTCTCTTAGACTAGAGTTAGACAGTCGCGGTTTTTTAAGCAAATTTTTCAACTTATTTTCAACTTTTCGGTTAGAGCGAGGCAATAATTTATGCAGTTTAAAAATAAAAGTTGTTTAAACGAAGTATTAATGTTTGGAACTATCTTCTTCTATACTGCCGTGTAAATGAAGTACAGCGTATCTGCAGTTTGGATAAGTCATTTGTCACTTTTACAAATCTTTAAAACGCGATTCAAATGGCCCTAATTCTCGTAGTTTTTATGAACATCTCGTATATATTTCGTATTAAAAATGGATATTTAATAAACACCATCAGATTCTAGAACATTTGAGTGAAATTGTAAAGATTCGTAAAAGTGACAGGTGGCTTATCTGAACTGCAGATACGCTTCATTTCATTTGCACGATAGTATAGTAATTACTTAGTGAGATAATAATAAATGCAATTTAAGAAAAATGATTATTTAAATAATTTATTATCCTTTATAGCTATCTTCTCTTAGTGTAATGCTAGAAAGTTGCGGGTATTTTCTTAAATTTTCAGTTTTTCTTTGACTTTTTAGTTAGGAACAAATAATAAATAATAATGTTAATATTAATATTAATTAAGGGGGTGCAAAAAGCTCGAACCTCGAGTCGAGTCGAGCTGACTTTTTTCGAGTCGAGTCCAGTCAGGCTCAAGCATGCTCGAAATTTCGAATTCTCGGAATTTTTGAGCTACTCGAACGGCTTCGAGTACTCGAAACTTTCGAGTACTTGAACAGTTTCGATCTACTCGAAAGTTTCGGGTTCTCGAAAATTTCAAGTTCTCGAAGACATTTGAGTTCTCGAAGAAATTCGCGTTTTCGAAGAAATTCGAGTACTCGAAAGTTTCGAGCTGCTCGAAAGTTTAGGGTTCTCGAAGCTTTTGAAATTAACAAGATAAAATCCTTAAAGATATTTCGGAATTTCTTGCATTTTCTAAGATCTTTAAAATCTCTTGCAATTTTTGAAAACACCCTAAAATATTTTTAAATTACTTGAAAGTTGAAAATTTGTAAAGCTTTCGAAAAAGCCTTGGAATCTTTTAAAGTACTCTAGAATTTTTTAAATCCTCTGAAATCAATTAAATTACTGAACTCAAATGAAAAATCCTTGGAATCTTAAAGAAAACTCTAAAAGTTCTCAAATCCTCTAATTTTGTTGAAATTCCTTCAAATTGTTGAAATCTCTTGAAAATACCTTGTATTCTTTTGAAATACATAAAAATATTCCTAATCTTTAAAAATTGCTGGAAATAATTGTAATAAATATAAAATTCTTTGAAATACTTCAAAATTCCCTCAAATATGTTAAGCTATTTCAAATGTTTTGAAATTCCTTGCAATTATTGACATCTTTTGATAATTAAATCAAAAAATTAAAAAATCAAATCCTTTCAAAATACACTAAAATATACCCAATCCTTCAAAATTTCTTTTTATTATTTAAATATAAAAAGAAATTCTTTGGAATCTTCTGAAATTCTCTCAAATACTTTCCTAAAATATATATTCAGTTGAAATATTTTTAAATCACTCAATATTTTTCAAATCCAATTAAATTTTTAAAATCAATTGAAAATTCTGTAGAATCTGTTAAAATACCCTAAAACATTTCAAATCCTTGAAAAAATTCTGAAATTATTTGTATATCTTGAAAATGCCTTAGAATATTTCAAAAAACCCTATAATATTTCCAATCCTTTAAACATTTCTTAAATTATTGAAATAAATACAACATTTCTTCGAATCTTTAAAAATTCCATAAAATCTTTCAAATTTTTTGAAATCTTCAAAATCACATAAAACTTTTCAAAGCTTTCGAAAATAAATCAGAATCTTTTTAAAACACTCTTAAAGTTTTTAAACATTAAAAATTTTTTGTCAATTATTCTTAAAATGTTGTAAAACTTTCGAAAATGCCCTAAACATTTTTTAAATACTTAAAAATATTTCTTATTTTATATTCAGATATATCTGGCCACGAAATGTCTGGGAATTTTTGATAAACTAAAGTTGTAGTTGATTTTACTATTTTTTTGAAAATTCATTCTTTTTGTCGAATTATCAACTGCTTTATTGAAAATTCGTCTTTTTGGGTAGAAAATTCATCTGTTTCGGTAGAAATTCAATTTTTGGTTGGAAAATCACAGCTGTTTGGTTGAAAATAATTGATCCGTTTTGGCTGAGGGTGCATCTATTTTGTGGAAAAATATTATTTTTTGTTTGAAAATTTATTTTTTGACCTGGAAGTTGAACTGTTCCATGTTCAGCTGAATATTTATCTTTTGCGTTGAAAATATATCTGTTTGGTTAAAAATTGAACCATTTCCTTGAAAATTTATTTCATTTGGTTGAAAATTTATTTATTTTGTTGAAAATTCGTGTTTTTTCAGTTGAAAATTCAATCATTATGGCAGAAAATTCAACTATTTTATAGGAAATTCGTCTTTTTGGCTTACACTTTTTTTTGAGAATTTTTTTTTATCGCAGATTTTGTTCAAATTATTAAAATCTATTGAAAATTCATTGGAATCATTGTGAAGGCCATACAATATTTTAATAAATTGTAATCCTTCGAAATACTTCGAAATATTTGCAAATAACTTCAAATTTTTAAAATCCTAAGAAATTCCCAAATTATTTTGAATAAATCGTGAGAATTTAAAATTACTGAAATCGTCGAAAATCTTATAAAGTCCTTCCAAATCTTTCGAAATTGAAGGAAATTCTTGAAAACCGCATTAAATTTTTGAAATTCTGTGAAATTCCCTGCAAAAATTTAAAAATATTTTAAAATTAGTTTCGAACGAAAACCCATAATTTTTGTGAAATTGTGTGCAATTTATAGAAATATTATACAATTTTTGATATCTATTGAAATCCTATAAAAATTAATTTACATTTCGTAAAGTCCTTTGTAATAATTAAAAATACTTAATATGGTTAAAAAAATGCTCTATTTTGATCTGAAATATTTACTTCCTACCTTTTTCTCTGGAGGGGAAATAAGAGAAGGAGATTTAGAGGAAGTGAGGGGAGGGAAATCGAAGAAAGGGGAATTGAGGGGGAGTCTGAGAGAGGAAGGAGGGTTAAATGAGGGGAGGGGCAGTAGGGGAAGGGAAGCGATGGGTGGAGAAGAGTTAAAGATAGGAGTGGGGAGGAAAAGGAGAAGAAGGGAAGTTATGGTGAAGAGAGGGTGTAATTGGATTGGAAAAAAAGGGAAGTGAAGAAAAGGGAACCGATAGAGAAGTGAGGGAAGTGATGGGTCGATAGTAGGGGACGTAAGAAGAGCGCAAATAGATGAATGAAAAGTAGGAGAATGGAGGGTAGGGAGAGAAGGGGAATCATAAGAGGGGAATTAGGCGAAAGGAGATGGAGTAGGGAAAGGAAAGTATGGAAGGGGAAGGCTAGTACATTTCTTATATCATTCGATTTTCTTTGTTGCTGAGAAACGTCTTGGGGTAGGTAGGAAGATTTTGAAATTCTATTTGAAGTTGAAAATTAATCTATTTTACAAAAATTCGTATTTTTGGCAAAAAAGTATGAGAAAGTCAACTATTCTATTTTTTATTGGAAATTCATTTTTTAAACTGAAAATATGATTATTCTATTTTTGCTTAAAAATTTATCCTTTTGCTTGATTTAAAATTGAACTATACTATTCTTGGAGAAAATTTGTTCCTTTTTAGATAAAAATTCATGTATTTATTTTTTATTTTTTCAGGTTGAAATTGCATCCTTTAGGTTTAAAATTCAACTATTTGATTACAAATTTATTCTGCTTTGGTTTAAGATTCATTATTTTTATTTAAAAATTTCTGTATTTTCTTGAAAATTGGTATTTTTTGGTAAAAAATTCATCATTTTGACAAGCCTTCGGTTAAAAATTCAACTTTTTAGTTGAAATTTATTTTTTGTTAAAGATTCATTATGATAGATAAAAATTTGTCTATTTTATTGAAAATTTGTCTTTTTTTGGTACGAAATTCATCCTTTTGGTTGAATTCAAAGTTGAATTTTCTTGAATTCAACAACATGTTTAAATTATTTTTTTTTTGTTTGTGTAAGATTCATTATTTTAGTGGAAAATTAATGTATTTTGTAAAAAATTCTTCTTTTTTTGGTAGAAAATTCACTATATTTTCAATTAAAAATTAATTTTTTGAATTTAAAAATGTATGTTTTCTATTTTAAGTTAAAAATTCATTTTTGGAATTTAAACATTTATTTATTATGTTTTAAGTTGAAAATTAATCCTTTTTAGTTGAAAATTCATCTACTTTGTTACAAATTCTTCTTCTTCGTAAAAAAGTACTAAAAATTCAACTATTTTTTTTTATTGAAAATTCATTTTTTAAATTGCAAATGTTATTATGTATTGCATAGTTGCTTGAAAATTTCAACTATACTATTCCTGGAGAAAATTGGTTATTTCTTAGTTAAAAATTCATGTATTTTGTTAAATTTTTTTTGGTAGAAACTGCATCCTTTTGGTTTTTATTATTTTTTAAAAATTATTTTTATTTTTTTGTTGTTGTTTGAAGATTCATATTTTTAGTTGAAAATTCATGTCTTCTGTCGAAAATTTGTCTTTTTTTTATAGAAAGTTCATCCTTTTGGTTGAAAATTCAACTGTTTGGTTGAAAATTAATTTTTTTGATTAAAGATTCATTATTTTGGTTGAAGATACATTATTATGGTAAAAAATTAATTTCTTGAGTTAAAAATGTAACTGCTTTATTGAAAATTTTTGTTCTTGAAAATTAATCTTTTTACTGATAATGTTACTATTATATTTTTCCTTGAAAATCTACCTTCTTTAGTTTGATATTTAACAATTCAACTTTCAGTTGAAAATTTATCTTTTTTAGTTAAAAATTGGTCGTGTTTGGTAGAAAATGCATTCTTTTTCTTGAAAATTGAACTATTTGATTAAAAATTCATTTTTTTGTTTGTTAAATATTTATTATTGTGGTTAAATATTATTTTTTTGAGTTAAAAATGTTCTTTTTCTTGGTTGAAAATTAAATTTTTTTCACTGATAATATTACTACTCTATTTTTGCTTGAAAATCTACCTTCTTTACTTTGAAATTTAACAATTCTACTTTTAGTTGGAAATGTATCTTTTTTAGTTGAAAATTGATCGTTGTTGGTAGCTTAAAAATTCAGCTATTTGGTTAAAAATGCATTTTTTTTATTAAAGATATATTATTTTGGTTGAAAATTAATTGTTTGAGTTAAAAATGTTTTTTTTTCATTACAAATTAATTTTTTTTACTGATAATGTTACTATTCTATTTTTGCTTGAAAATTTACTTCCTTTAGTTTGAAATTTAAAAATCCCACTTTTAGTTGAAAATTGATATTCTTTTAGTTGGAAATTGGTCTTTTTTCTTTAAAATTGGTCGTTTTTGGTAGAAAATGATCCCTTTGCTTGAAAATTTAACTATTTGATTGAAAATTGATTTTTTTTTTGTAAAGATTTATTATTGTGGTTAAAAATTAATTTTTTGAGGTAAAAAGTGTTTTGCTTTTTTTGTTGGAAATTAATTTTTTTACTGATAATGTTACTATTTTTTTGTGTTGAAAATTCATGCATTGAAAATTCATTCATTTTTCGGTTAAAGATTTATTATAGTGGTAAAAAATTAATTTTTTGAGGTAAAAAGTGTCTTGTTTCTTTTTTGTTGAAAATTAATTTTTTTCACTGACGATGCTACCATTCTATTTTTTCTCGAAAATCTACCTTCCTTCGTTTGAAATTTAGCAATTCTACTTTTAGTTGAAAATTTATCTTTTTTAGTTGAAAATTGGTCTTTTTTGTTCAAAATTGGTCGTTTTTGGTAGAAAATGATCATTTTGCTTAAAAATTCAACTATTTGGTTGAAAAATAATCTTTTTTCACTGATAATGTTATTATTCTATTTTTGCTTGAAAATTTACCATCTTTAGTTTGAAATTGAAAAATCCTACTTTTAGATGAAAATTGATATTTTTCAATTGAAAATTGGTCCTTTTTGTTGAATATTGGTAGTTTTTGGTTGAAAATGCATCCTTTCGTTAGAAAATTAATTTTCTTTCATGAAATTTCATCTTTTTGGCTTAAAATTTAACTATTACAGTTAAAGATTCATAATTTTAGTTTAAAATTCATCTTTTTGGTTTAAAATTAAAGTATTCCAGTCAAAGATTCATTATTTTAGTTGAAAATTTATCATTTTGATTTAAAATCTAACTATTTTGTTGAAAATTCTATTTTTTGTTGAAAATTAATTTTTTTTAACTGAAAATTTAACTATTTCATTTATGGTTAAAAATTGATCTTTCTTAGTTCTAAATTCAACTATTTCGTTGAAAATTCATATGTTTTTTTTTAAACTGGTATTTTTTTGGTAACTCTTTTGTTAAAAATTCATGCTTTTGGTTTGAAATTTATCTATCGAAGTTGAAGATTCATAATTTTAATTGAAAATTCATCACTTTGGTGTAAAATTGTTGTTTTTTTGTGTGTAAAATTAATGATTTTAACTGTAAATTTAACTACTCCATTTTTGATTGAAAACTGATCTTTTATGGTTAAAAATTCAACTATTTGGTTGAAACATGATCTTTTGCAGTTGAAATCCAACTATTGGGACTTTAGAGACAAATTCAAGAAATTATTTGTTATGATTTTAGTATTATTTGATTATTTAATAAATCGATGTTTACTGAAAATTTAACTATTCTATTTATGATGAAAAATTGATCTTTTTTAGCTCTAAATTGAACTATTTCCTTGAAAAATATTATTTTTTGGTAGAAAATTAATTTTCTGGTTTGAAA
Source organism: Andricus grossulariae (assembly GCA_011634705.1). Taxonomy (NCBI): domain Eukaryota; kingdom Metazoa; phylum Arthropoda; class Insecta; order Hymenoptera; family Cynipidae; genus Andricus; species Andricus grossulariae. The sequence goes on along the minus strand of JAABKJ010075445.1, from coordinate 85,982,285 downwards.
ATTCATCTTTTTGCTTGAAAATTCAACTATTACAGTTAAAAATTTATAATTTTAGTTGAAAATTCATCTGTTTTGTTTAAAATTCAAGTATTCTAGTCAAGGATTCATCATTTTAGTTGTAAATTTGTCACTTTGATTCAAAATGTCACTATTTTGTTGAAAATTCTATTTATGGTGAAAAATTGATCTTTTTTAGTTTTAAATTGAACCATTTCGTTGAAAAATGTTCTTTTTTGGTAGAAAATTAATTTTCTGTTTTGAAAATTCATCCTTTTGGTTGAAAATACAACTATTACAATTAAAGATTCATAATTTTAGTTGAAAATTCATCTTTTTTAGTTCTAAATTGAACTATTTCGTTGAAAAATGTTCTTTTTTTTTGTAGAAAATTAATTTTCTGGTTTGAAAATTCATCTTTTTGGTTGAAAATTCAACTATTACAGTTAAAGATTCATAATTTTAGTTGAAAATTCATCTTATTGGTTTAAAATTGAAGTATTCCAGTCTAAGATTCATCATTTCAGTTGAAAATTTATCACTTTGATTTAAAATTTAACTGTTTTGTTGAAAATTCTATTTTCTTGTTTGAAAATTGTTTTCAAGTGAAAATTTAACTATTCTATTTATGATGAAAAATTGATCTTTTTTAGTTTTAAATTGAACCATTTCGTTTAAAAATGTTCTTTTTTGGTAGAAAATTAATTTTCTGGTTTGAAACTTCATCCTTTGGGTTTAAAATTAAGTATTCCAGTCAAAGATTCATCATTTCAGTTGAAAATTTATCACTTTGATTTAAAATTTAACTATTTTGTTGAAAATTCTATTTTTTTTGTTTGAAAATTGTTTTTAACTGAAAATTTAACTATTCCATTTATAGTTAAAAATGGATATTTCTTAGTTCTAAATTCAACTATTTGGTAGAAAATTCATGTATTTTCTTGGAAAATGTTTTTTTTTGGTAGAAAATTAATTTTCTTGTTTGAAAATTAATCTTTTTAGTGTAAAATTCAAGTATTACAGTTAATGATTCATAATTTTAGTTGAAAATTCATTTTTTTTGTTTAAAATTGAAGTATTGAAGTCTAACATTTCATCATTTAACTTGAAAATTTATCACTTTGATTTAAAATTTAACTATTTTGTTAAAATTCTATTTTTTTTTTGAAAATTAATTGTTTTTAACTGAACATTTAACTATTCCTTTTATGGTTAAAAATTGATCTTTCTTAGTTCTGAATTCAACTATTTCGTTGAAAATTCATGTATTTTTGTTGAAAAAAGGTCTTTTTTTGTAGAAAATTAATCTTTTTGGTTGAAAATTAAACTATTACAGTTAAAGATTCATAATTTTAGTTGGAAATTTATATTTTTGGTTTAAAATTTAAGTATTCCAGTCAAAGATTCATAATTTTAGTTGAAAATTCATATTTTTGGTTTAAAATTTAAGTATTTCAGTCAAAGATTCATCATTTTAGTTGAAAATTGATCACTTTGATTTAAAATTCAACTATTTTATTCAAAAGTCTATTTTTTGTTTCAATTAATTGTTTTTAACTGAAAATTTAACTATTCGATTTATGGTTAAAAATTAATCTTTTTTTTTGGCTCTAAATGCAATTATTTCCTTGAAAATTCATGTATTTTTTTGAAAAATGGTATTTTTTCGTAGAAAATTAATCTTTTTGGTTGAAAATTTAATTATTACAGTTAAAGATTCATCATTTTAGTTGTAAATTCATCTTTTTGGTTTAAAATGTAACTATTGCAGTCAAAGATTCATAATTTTAGTTGAAAATTCATCACTGTAATTGAAAATTTGACTGGAAGATGCAGTCTGGCACGATTAGGCGAATGCTCGGACTGCGCACTCAACTCTGCAACAGCAAAAAGAGGATTATGTTTTCTTTTTGGTATTCTCTTCTGCAAAATTGTGCTGGCCTTATTTTTCTCTTTCTGTATGTTTTTGGCTTTCGGAGAGAGAGGTACCGAAATTTGTTTCTTCGATAGAAATCGCAGGATTATATGTAGGAGAGCAAAAGGAGATCGTCACATTCCTCCTCGGATCAAATCTTAAACTCTTTTACAAGAATAAAAATGCCGAAGCACAGTAAGAAACCAAAATAACGTACGAAGCCGGGTTAGGTGGTCAATAGGCGCGTACTTTAATTTTCTATTCCGGCATATTTTGCGGAATTTAAATTTTTAAACTTGTTGGAATAAATCTTGAATTCTTTGATATTCCAAATTATTTAAGAGCCAATTCTGTCACACTCGTTGCCCTTCCCAAGATTAATTTTTTTTATATATATTTCTGCATATTTGATCGAAAGTACATTTTTAAACTTGCTGGAATGGTTTGGTTCAATTCAGCTCCTTTTTATTTGTATTTAAAATATTTTTGGGGTTGAAATATCAAGTCCCAAGTGAAAATGTTATGTATAGTTTATATTATGTCGTAGGCATTTAGCCAAATATGTCATCTAGCCTGATGCCGGCAAATAGACAAATCTATCTGCTAAATGCCCAAAGTAACTACAATTATCCGATGAAAGAAAATTGTAGTAGTCGAAACCATTAATTTTCAAACATAAAAAAGAAGAATTTTTTACAAAATGGATGAATTTTCAATCTAAAAAATAAATTTTTAATCAAAAAGATTAATTTTCAACTGGAAAATACGAATCACGGACAGAATAAATGAATTCTGAACACACTAGTTAAATTTAAACTTTCCACTAAGTAATTGAATTCTTAACTAAAAAGATAAATTCTCGACGAAAGATGTAATAGCTAATAAAATATAATAAAGTAGACAGATTTTTAACTAATTGGTTGAATTATTAACTAAAAAGATGAATTTTTAACTAATAAGATTAATTTTCTATCGAAAACAAACAAATTTTCAACAAAAGACATGAACTTCATTTTGAATCAATAACGTTACATTCACATCAAATCAGAAAAATACTATATCTTCCTAAATTTCATACAATAATTTGCATTGCACATTAACACTTATTTTACATTAACGCTTACATTCATTAATTTTAATTCTTGGATTTAAAATTTAAAATTTCTAGGCAGACTAAGAATAATATTATCGGCATATGCTTGAGAATGTGAATGTTCAAATTGGCAAAATTTAATTTAGGGCTTTGTAAATTAGAAGCAGTGCTAAAATATTTGTTCATTGAAATTTTCACATTGAAAATAATAGATTATCGAAATATACTTATAATGCATCATTTTAAATTATACTTCGAAGAATTTTTTTACATAAAGTAGAATTGGGAGAAAATGTATCAAGCTACAGAAGCTATGAAAAAATATGAATTGACAAAAATTGTGCACCCAAAAAAGGTCTACAAATGTTTTATAATTCACATTTTGATAGCACGCTTATTTTTTGTTCAAATCGTAAAAAATAACATTGAAAATAAACGAAATAATTTTTTGGATAAACGACACAAGGTACGATAAAATGTTAATTACTAAAATTGTTTTTTATAGGATGCGCACTTTTTTAAATTATGAAAACAAAACAATAAAAGAACGTTTGTTTCAATATTAATGCATATTACGAATTGTAATATCATAAATTTATTTACTTTATTTTGCAATATCTAAATAAGTAGTCTCAGAGCGTGGTACATAAATAAATAAGGAGCTTTAACAAGAGAGAATTCACAATCACCAAATTACAATTGTCGATGATTTGACCTTGAATTTTAAAAGGACTATGCACAAGTGTACAGGAAGTGGAATGATGGAGTGCATAACGTGATGTAAATCAAGAAAATTAGTCTTTTTGGCCATTTTTGAAAACAAAATATTAGCCTGTGAAGCCTATCAACTCTTTTCAGGCAACTAAAAATAGATCAACTGGAAAACTAAAACATCTTTTATAAGAACAATCTCATTAGATCGATTTTTTAACATTGTTACACACTTATAACGCAATCGATGACGATTTTCTTCAAGATAGAATTCAATTTTGCTTAAACAGATCTCATTCCTGCTAATGTCTTTAAATTTTGTTATTTTTCTAGGTTTATTATTTCTTACGCAATGTGACCCCTCCACCTAGTCCCCCATTCATCTTAAGAAATTTTTGGATAACCCTGTAGGAGTGTACCACATGTGCCCCTGGTAACATATGGTACGAATTTCGTACCAACAGGGACACTTTTTGAATTCGATTCTTTTTTACCACACACATTCTGGATTCCCCCTGAACAAATTCAGAATAAATGAGCGCTCATTTCGGATAAACTAAAATAAAGTTTGAAAGATATTAGCGATGAGGAAAGAGGGTGATAGATCAAATCGTACACATGCCGGGTTTGCGTATAGCATAAAAAATGCATTTAGAATTATTGATTCATTATAGTATCATATTCATCTAAGAGGATCTCAACAGATTTGAGGGATATTTCAAAAGATACAGAAGGAGGTCAAGAGAAGTGATAGGATTGCAAGGAATTTAAAAGGATCGATGTTTTTTCTAGGAATTTAAGAGGATTTTAACAGATTTAAGGGATATTTAAGAAATACGAAAGGATTTCAAAATAAATTATAAAATTACGAGGAATTTGAAAGGATTGATGAGTTTTCTAGGAATCTAAGAGGATCTTAACAGATTTCAGGGATATTTCAAAAGATGCAAAAGGATGTTTTAAGAAATGATAGGATTATAAGGAATTTAAAAGGATTGATGAGTTTTCTAGGAATCTGAATGGATCCCAACAGATTTCAGGGATATTTAAAAATATATGAAATTATTTCAAAAGGAATAATGAGATTACAAGGAATTTAAAAAGATTGATGAGTTTTCATGAATCTAAGCGGATCTCAATAGATTTTAGGAATATTTTAAATGATACAGAAGAACGTTGAAAAAGTTTATAGATTCAAAAGGTATTTAAAAGGATTGATGAGTTTTCCAGGAATCTAAGAGGATCTTAACAGATTTCAGGGATATTTCGAAAGATACAAAAGGATGTTGAAAGAAATGATAGGATTACAAGGAATTTGAAAGGATGGAGGCGTTTTCTAGGAATTTAAGAGGATTTTAACAGATTTAAGGGATATTTAAAAAATACGAATGAATTTCAAAATAACTTATAAAATTACGAGGAATTTGAAAGGATTTATGAGTTTTCTAGGAATTTGAGAGGATCTCAACAGATTAAAGGGATATTTCAAAAGATAGAACAGGATGTTGAAAGAAATTATAGGATTCCAAGGAATTTAAAAGGATTGATGAGTTTTCTAGGAATCTGAATGGATCCTAACAGATTTCAGGGATATTTAAAAAGATTTGAAATTATTACAACAGAAATAATAAGATTACAAGGAATTTAAAAAGATTGATGAGTTTTCATGAATCTAAGAGGATCTCAATAGATTTGAGGAATATTTCAAATGATACAGAAGAATGTTGAAAAAGTTTATAGAATTAAAAGGTATTTAAAAGGATTGATGAGTTTTCTAGGAATTTAAGAGGATCCTAACAGATTGCATGGATGTTTCAAGAGATACGCAAGGATTTCAAAAGAAATAATAAGATTCCAAGTAATTTAAAAGGATTGATGAGTTTTCCAAGAATCTAAGAGGATCTTAACAGATTTCAGGGATATTTCAAAAGATAGAAATGGATGTTGAAAGAAATTATAGGATTCCAAGGAATTCAAAAGGATTGATGAGTTTTCTAGGAATTTAAGATGATCCTAACAGATTGCATGGATGTTCCAAGGGATACGCAAGGATTTCAAAAGAAATAATAAGATTCCAAGGAATTAAAAAGTAATTATGAGTTTTCTAGGCATGTAAAAGAATCTCAACAGATTTCAGGGATATTTAAAAGGATACGAAAGAATTTCAAAGGAAATGATAAAATTACAAGGAATTCAAAATGATTGACGAGTTTTCTAGGAATTCCGAAGGATCTTAATATGTTGCAGGGATATTTTGAAAGATACAAAAGGATGTTAAAAGAAATTATAGGATCACAAGAAATTTCAAAGGATTGATGAGTTTTCCATTAATTTCAGAGGATCTAAACAGGTATCAGGGATACTTCAAAAGATACGAAAGAGTTTCAAAAGAAATGATGAGATTACAAGGAAATAAAGAAGATTGACGAGTTTTTAAGGAATTTCAGAGGATCTCAACAGATTTCAAGAATATTTCAAAATACACAAAAGGGTGTTAGAAGAGATAATGAGTGTGGATGGAATTGGAAACGATTGATGAGTCTTCCATTAATTTCAGAGGATCTCAACAAATTGAAGGGATTTTTCAAACGATATAGAAGGAGGTTAAAAGAAATTATAGCATAACAAGTAATTTGAAAGATTTGATGGGTTTATTAGGAATCTAGAAGGATCTTAACAGATTTTAGGGATATTTTAAAAAATACGAAAGGATTTTGAAAGAAATGATAAGATTACAAGGAATTCAAAACGATTGATGAGTTTTCCACGAATCTAAGAAGATCTCAAAACATTTCAGGGATATTTTTAAAGATACAAAAGGATTTCAAAAGAAATCATAAGATTACAAGAAATTGATAAAGATTGACGACTTCTCAAGGAATTCAAGAGGATCTCAAGAAATTCAAGGGATATTTCAATAGATACGAAATTATTTTAAAAGAAATAATAAGATTCCAAGGAATTTAAAAAGATTGATGAGTTTCCAGGAATCTAAGAGGATCTCAATATATTTTAGGAATATTTCGCATGATACAGAGGAATGTTGAAAAAGATTATAGAATGAAAAGGTATTTAAAAGGATTGATGGGTTTGCTAGGAATTTAAGAGGATCTCAACAGATTTCAGGGATATTTCAAGTGATACGAAATTATTTCAAAAGAAGTAATAAGATTCCAAGGAATTTGAAAGGATTGATGAGTTTCCAGGAATCTAAGAGGATCTCAATAGATTTGAGGGATATTTCAAATGATGCAGAAGAATGTTAAGGGAAGACAAAAACTGCAAAAAAGAACCACCTTCTCAGTTCAGCCGGTTCCCGACAGTCGAGTTTGAAACTAGACATGAGACAGAAAAAAGATACATCCTTGACGAAAAACGTAGTAGTGGATATTTTCATTAAATACTTTAACTCTCTTCCAAGTAGTTGAATTTTTAAATAAGGCAGAATGAATTTCGACTGAACAGTCGCATTTATAACCAAAAAACATTCATTTTCTACAAAACACTGTTTTTGCAAGAAATTGTGTCTGCTGCGCGTACGCACAAGTAATTTCTACTCGTATGAGTGTGACCTGAAGAAACATTTCCACAATTCGCGAAGTTGTGGAGGGCGACCGTCACATCACCATCGCTAAAATTGTTGCTGAACTCGAAATCAGTTATGCAGTGTTCAAAATATCATCTTCATACAGATGTCAAGTAATTTTCATTTAAATTTTCTCGCGTGATCGCAAATATACATACGGCCTGAATTTTTGGCGAAAGGCCTAGTGTGGCAATTCCCGCTTTTCTTTAATAAGCAAATTCTTAGCCCGTGATTCGGTGATGCACAATCAACATATAATAAATCTAATTGAAGCTGTCACGGTATGTGTATGGCAAACATGCGTGGGGCCAGAAATAAAATGCAAGAGCTTGAAGCTAAGAGAAGATTAGAAGCAAGTTGACGAGTGTCGCGATCACCGCTCTTCATAATTTAGCGGTATTTCACTAACGCCGTTTGGCGAGTTCTATTTCGACAATTATAAGAAATCGTGTTGTGATAGATCGCGAGCGCTGCTTTTATCCATTTCAATGCTGAAAAGTAATATTAGTTATTCCTGGGCTCAAGAAAATATCAATTCTCTTTTCGTATAACTAGAAAAGAAAGGATTTTGGATTCTAACATCTACAAAGATTTTATCTTCGTTTGTTTTGGGAAATTGTAGACGTCTCACATTTTGGATTGAAAATCCTCTTCATCTACAACAAACGATGCGTGCGCTTGATCACGGTAATTCATTGCATTTATTTCTCATGGTATGATTTTTCTTGAACTAGACAATTTATAATATCTGATCATTTTTAGGATATCATAATATATTGTGCTATTTTTATAATAATTTCATGTGTTTCAATGGAATTTTGAATTTTTAATGTATAAAAATGTATACTGTGGCAAAGAAGTATGTGTGATATTTAATTGATATGTGATTGAATCTCATTTAATTTCTCATTATATAATAGTCGTGATCGAAGTACATTTAATATTTTATTTTGTTATTTTTTGTTGATTATTTGCTTGTCACAGTTTCAGTGTATTCATTTTATCTCGCAAGTGAACTTTCAATTTATAACCTAATTATAGCATAAATTATTTTTTTTAACATGCGAATCATCAGGTTTCTCCTAGTTCAAATAAAAATTTCCAACAGAAGCTATAATTAATAAACAGTTTCAAATTATTAATAAACGCTTAAACTACAAAATATTCTACACGCATGGAACCTTGTTTGCTATGTTTTAAAGAAACATTTTCGAAAAAGTATAGCATGCCGTAATGAAAAAAGGAATCATGAATATTTTATCAAGTACCTACTAATAATTGCTCTCTCACAGATTACAGGATAATCAGTATCGCAATAAGTGATATTATAATATGAAAAGGATTAATTAGAAAAGTAGACAAACTACAAAAGATAGGCTTATTTTAGACAGCTAATAATCTAATATTGAAGTACACTAAATTGGCGATTTTGCAATAATGAAGTTCATGCGGCAGAAGTCTGTGAGTTCCCTCGACCTTTGAAATATAAGAAATAACACGCAGAAGCCTGTATTCACCGATTTTTGTCTTTCAAAATCCAACCACACCAGGCAAGTTTCGAGTTGACATTCATAGAACAGGTAAAGTCAAAGGTGAATCATTTAATAATTACATTTTATCTTGGCCTTTTTATAACCATCACTACACGACGTCTTCATAATGACTAAAACAGCTATATACGCTCCGTATTTTTCCAGAAGTTATTTAAATACTGCAGGACAGCCCGAAATATGCAGTATATGAATGCTAATATTTGCCAATATTTGGATCAGCCTCATCGCCCTTTACCCTCATTTTTGAAGACAAGTATCAAAATGCAGTCAAAGCAAAGGGAAGAGGTGGCGATCAAACCTAATAATGATATTTCAAAAATTTACAATAAAGCAGGATTCAAATTACACACATTTATACGGCCGTTAGAAAGATACGAGTAACATACAGTGCGCTTAAAAAAAAACGAAACTGATATACTTAGACACAGGAGTAACGTGTTTTTAAAATTCAGTGTATGTGTTACTTGAATCTTTTCAGCGACAACTAGTTCATTCATAATTTACTGACGACCTTAGAATGTAGTCATCAACATCTCTAAGTAGACAAGAACATCAACAATGTCTGAGAAAATAATCAACAATATCAAATTATAGGAATTCATTGACGCGCAAATTGCATCAAATTTTAAGCTAACTTTGAGAAACTGAACATACAATGTGAAAATGTGCCGGTGTGACGGAATAACTAGAATTGGATTATTATTTCGGGCGATTTTTAAATTATTATTTTTTCACTGTAATTTTAATGTATAAATGTTTAAATAGAAAATTTCCAGTTTAACGGCATTTAATTAAAAAAATTTCAATCGCAAAGTGTTAAAAGGTTCCATTTTATAAGCCAAAATTATTGAGCGTTTGAGTTAACATTTTTGAAGCTTCAATTTTCAAATTAAAAAATTCAAAAGTATTCCTCTTTGAGTGTTTTAATTTCCGGTTCAGTTTTAATGACTTCAAATGAAAAAATTGTTATCCTTAAGAGTTCAAATCTTTTAATTTCAATGACCGTGATCAATCCTTTCTCAATTGTTCAATTTTTATTTGCAGTAAAAAAGTTGTTCTTTTTCGACCGAGGATGACAAATGTTTTGAATATTGCAATGACATAATTTTAAATGACATACATGGCATTCAATCGATTACTAGCCGCGGTAATCTACCCTAACGCCGAAAATCTACCCTGCCGCGGGAATCTACCCTGCCACGGGAATCTAACCTGCCGCCGGAAATCTAACCTGCCGTAGAAAATCTACCCTGCCGCGGGAATCAACCCTCCTGCCGGAAATATAACCTGTCGCTGGAAATCTACCCTGCCGCGGGAACCAACCCTACCGCCGGAAATGTAACCTGCCGCCGGAAATCTACCCTGCCGCGGGAATCAACCCTGCCGCCGGAAATCTAACCTGCTTCCGGAAAGCTACCCTGCCTCGGGAATCAACCCTGCCGCCGGAAATATAACCTGTCGCCGAAAATCTACAATCCCGCGGGAACCAACCCTGCCGCCGGAAATCTAACCTCCCGCCGGAAATCTACCCTGCCGCGGGAATCTACCCTGCCACAAGCAATAGTTTGGGGGTCACCTTTTTATGCCATATTCAGAGAGAGAGAGAGAGAGAGAGAGAGAGAGAGAGAGAAAACAGGAGAATGAGATAAAAAGATCCTTCTTTTAAAGGAGTATTGCTTCCAAATCTTATCGGATATCAGACAATAGGTAAATAATCCGTCACTATCTAAATTGAAACGATTGATGATAATAACACAACACGTACTTGATCGCGATGAACTTTTCTGGCGAATCAAGCCAGAGGGCACTCGCATCGTGTGTGGGCGATTAAGATCTTGTACACAGGTCCGAAAAAGAGACGTTCCGATGCATCCCGATGATACCGTATGATACCAGGGCGCAGAATGCGTATACCCTGGAACCGGTGAAAATTAAAGCCGAACACGATAAATACCTCAGTCCAATCAGAATGAATAATCTGCGTCGATGAACGGGAAGAAGATCTTGATTGCCGGTTATTAAAGAAATTGAGATAAATTCGTCTTTAATATTCGTCGCTTCGACGGGTGAGAGTTGGAAAAAAACGGACCAATCGCCCCTTCATTTTGCGCCGCAATATACGTAATTTATAGCGTTTAGGAAGTTTGGAACCATAATAAATGTGCGTGATTACCCTTCCATGTACGGCTGATTGAACCAGTTTTTTAAACGATTTTAAATTATATTTCGGCAAGTAAATAAAGAAATTTACTGAGTAATAGTCAATTTATTGAGAGGGAATTGGATCTTATCTTTTTACCCACAAGAGCTTGAAAATAAAGTTTGAAAATAAAAATTTTTTATTCGTGAAAAAAGGTCTTTATCCCTTGCTCCGGTGGTAATCGAGCCTCACGTCTTCTGATTGCTGGTCAAGTGCTTTAACCACTAAGCTACTAGGGAGAGCGAAGGCAGATACGTTTTTCAGATATAGGCTTTTGATAGCCAGTTGTTCTGTTTCAATATAAGTCAAATTACAAGGAATCTGTATTATCATCGGAGTTGGTAACGATCGATCATATGTAGATAACTTTCACGAACATTGAAACTGAAAATCAATAATATCGATCTAAGGTAACTCCTTAAATAACCGAAATTCTTAACATCATTTCAGACTAGATGGAGTTTGAAAATTTATAAAATAAATTTTTTTAATTTCTGAAAAAAAATCTTTCTCCTTCGGTCCGTGGGAATCGAACCTCACGTCTTCTGATTGCCGGTGAGGTGCTTTTATCACTAAGCTACTAGAGAGATCGAAGCCAGATACTTTTTTCATTTATAAATTCAAAATTTTTAATTTCTGAAAAAAGATATTTCTCCTTCGCTCTTTCCAGTTTCGCAGTTCGTGAAAGTTATCTACACATGATCGATCGTTACCAACTCTGATGATGATCCAAATTCCTTCTAATTTAACTTGTATTCAAAACATAACTTCTTGCTATGAAAGCGTATATCTGAAAAAGTATCTGCCTTCGACCTCTCTAGTAGCTTAGCGGTTAAAGCACTCGACCGAAAATCCAAATACGTGAGGTTCGATTGCCACCGCAGCGAAGCTGAAAGATCTTTTTTTTTACATATGAAAATTGTTCAATTTATAAATTTTCAAACTCCAACCAGTCTGAAATGACGTTAAGAATTTATTTCATGTAAAGAATTACCTCAGAACGATATTGTTGATTTACAGTTTCACAGTTCGTGAAAGTTATCTACATATGATCGATCGTTACCAACTCCGATGATAATACAGATTCCTTCAGCACTATCGGCTTCAATAACAACAATAACATTCAAAATTTCGATAGTAAATTTTCTGAGGAAAAATTTTCTGAAGCAAAAATGTGTTCCCAAAAAAGGCAAAAGCGCTATAGGCTCCAATAACAACAATAACATAAAAATAGAGATAGCAAATTTTCTGAGAAGAAATTTTCTGCAGAAAAAAGGTTTGCCCAAAAATGTCAAAATCACTATCGGCTTCAATAACAAGAATAACATTAACAATTTCGATAGTAAATTTTCTGAGGAAAAATTTTCTGAAGAAAAAATTTCTTCCCAAAAAAATCGAAATTATTAATGTTATTGTTGTTATTGAAGCCGATAGTGCTTTTGACATTTTTGGGAAAAAAACATTTTTTCTGAAAATTATTCCTCAGAAAATTTACTATCGAAATTTTTTATGTTATTGTTGTTATTGAAGCCGATAGTGCTTTTGACATTTTCGGGATCAAATTTTTTCTACGGAAAATTTTTCCTGAGAAAATTTACTATCGAAATTCTTAATGTTATTGTTTGTTATTGGAGCCGACAGTGCTTTTGACATTTTTGGAGGAAATTTTTTCTTCACAAAATTTTTCCTCAGAAAATGTACTATCGAACATTATAATGTTATTGTTGTTAACGCAGCCGATTTTCCTTTTGGCATTTCTGGGTGAAAATTTGTTCTTCAGAAAATTTTTTTCAGAATATTTACAAACAAAATTTTGAAGGTTATTGTTGTTATTGAACCGATATTGATTTTCACGTTATTCGGAAAAAATGTTGTCTACAGAAAATTTTTCCTCAGAAAATTTACTATCGAAATTTTCAATGTTATCGTTGTAATTGCAGCCGATAGTGCTTTTGACATTTTCGGGAAAACATTTATTTTTTAGAAAATTTTTCCTTAGAAAATTTACTAACAAAATTTTTAATGTTATTGTTGTTATTGAACCGATATTGATTTTGACATTTTCGGGAAAGAAATTTTTCTGTATAAAATTTTTCCTCAGAAAATTTACTATCTAAATTTTTAATGTTATTGTTGTTATTGAAGCCGATAGTGATTTTGAAATTTTTGGGAAAAAATTTTTTCTCAAGAAAATTTTTCCTCAGAAAATGTACTGTCGAAATTTTGAATGTTATTGTTATTATTAAAGCCGATAGTGCTTTTGACATTTTTGGGGAAAAAAATTTTATTCTGAAACTTTTTCCTCAGAAAATTTACTATCGAATTTTTTAATGTTATTGTTGCTATTGAAGCCGGTAGTGATTTTGAAATTTTTGGGAAAAAATTTTTTATCACGAAAATTTTTCCTCAGAAAATTTACTGTCGAAATTTTGAATGTTATTGTTGTTATTGAAGCCGATAGTGATTTTGACATGTTTGGGAAAAAATTTTGTCTGCAGCAAATTTTTCCTCAGAAAATTTACAATCGAAATTTTAAATGTTATTATTGTCATTGAAGCCGATAGTGCTTTTGACATTTTTGGGAAAAAATAGTTTCTCCAGAAAATGTTTACCCAGAAAATTTATTATGGACATTTTGAAAGTTATTGTTGTTATTGAAGCCGATAGTGCTTTTGACAGTTTTGGGAAAAATTTTTTTTCGCAGAAAATTTTTCCTCAGAAAATTTACCATGGAAATATTGAATGTTATTGTTGTTATTGAAGCCGGTAGTGCTTTTGACATTTTTCGGAAAAAATTTGTTCTGCAGAAAATTTTTCGTCACAAAATTTACTGACGAAATTTTTAATGTTATTGTTGTTATTGAAGCCGATAGTGCTTTTGACATTTTTGGGGAAAAAAATTCCTTTCTGAAAATTTTTCCTCAGAAAATTTAATATCGAAATTTTTAATGTTATTGTTGTTATTGTAGCCGATTCTCCTTTTGGCATTTTTGGGTAAAAATTTGTTCTTCATAAAATTTTTCCTCAGAAAATTTACTATCGAAATTTTGAATGTTATTGTTGTTATTGAAGCCGATAGCGCATTTGACATTTTTTGCGAAAAAAATTTTTTTCTGAAAGTTTTTCCTCAGAAAATTTACTATCGAAATTTCTAATGTTATTCTTGTTATTGAAGCCGATAGTGATTTTGACATGTTTGGGAAAAAATTTTTACTTCTGAGAATTTTTCCTCAGAAAATTTACCATATAAATTTTTAATGTTATTGTTGTTATTGAAGCCGATAGTGCTTTGGACATTTTTGGGAACAAAATTTTTTGTCTGAAAATTTTTCTTCAGAAAATTTACTATCGAAGTTTTTGATGTTATTGTTGTTATTGCAGCTGATAGTGCTTTTGACATTTTTGGGAAAAAATTTTTTCTCCAGAAAATTTTTCCTCAGAATATTTACCGTCGAAGTTTTGAATATTATTGTTGTTATTGAAGCTGGTAGTGCTTTTGACATTTATCGCAAAAAAATTTGATATTTAGAACATTTTTCCTCGGAAAATTTACTATCGAAATTTTCAATGTCATTCTTGTTATTGAAGTCGATATAACATTTGACATTGCTGGGAAAAAAAAATTTTTTCTGAAAATTTTTCATCAGAAAATTTACTATCGAAATTGTCAATGTCGTAAATATCATGTTTATCCTGGATACCTTTTTCTTTAATATTTTGAGATTTTTTGAAATGCACGTTGAATTCCTTGTTTTTTTTTAAATACCCTAAGGCTCTTGAAACTTTTCAAATCGATTAAACCACTTAAATTTTGTGAGATCCCAAAGAGAAATCCCACAAAAATCTAATAAAATCCCTTAAAACATTAAAATCCTTGGAAATCCCTTTATCTTATAATTTCTTTTAAAATTCTATGAATCCCTTAAATCTGGTGAGATAACTTGAAACGGCTTGAAATCTCTGAAATCCCTGAATTTCCTAGAAATCCCGAAACGTCCCTGGAAATTTAATTTAATTTTATTCATTTCCTAACTTTCTTTAGAAATCTGTTAGAATTCCCTAAAATATTGTAAATATCACTGCTATCCTGGATACCTTTTTAAAATATTTTGAAACTTTTAAAAAGCACATTAAGTACCTTGGGATTTTTTTGAATGCCCTAAAGACCTTAAAAAATTTGAAAATTGATTAACCACTTAAATCTTGTGAGATCCCAAGGAGAAATCCCGCAAGAATACCTTTCTAAAATGCTTCGAAAATTTTTCGATATCCACGTTAAATTCTTCGGGATTTTTTAAAATATCCTAAAATCCCAAAAATTTGTTGAAATTGATTAAACTACTTAAATCTTGTGAGATCCCTGATAGTAATCCCACAAAAATCAAATATAATCCTGTAAAACATCCCCTTAAACATTAAAATTCTTAAAAATCCCTTTATCTTATACCTTCATTTAAAATTATATGAATCCCTTGAATTTGGTGAAATAACTTGAAACGGCTTCAAATCTCTGAAATGCATCAAATCCCTATGAATCCCTAGACGTCCCTGAAAATTTTGTTTCATTTTATTCATTCCTAGGGTGTTCTGAAAATCTGTTAGAATCCCTTAAAATATTGATGTTCTACAGATGGATTAAATATTGAGGTCCTGAACACCGTTTTAAAATGCATCGAAAGTTTTTGAAATCCACGTGAAATTCCTTGAGATTTTTCAAAATATTCGAAAATCCTCAAAATTTTCTGTAGTGGATCAAACCACTTAAATCTTGTGAGATCCCAAGGAGAAATCCCGCAAAAATCTAATACAATTCCCGTAAAACATTACAATCCTTAGAAATCCCTTTATCTCATAATTTCTTTTGAAATCCTATGAATCCCTCAAATCTGGTGAAATAACTTGAAACGGTTTGAAATCTCTAAAATCTCTACAAATCACTAGACGCCCTGGAAATTTCTTTTAATATTATTCATGCCCTAGGGTGTTTTAGAAATCTGTTAGAATCCCTTGAAATATTGAGGTTTCATAGATTAATTGAATATTGATGTCCTGAACACATTTTAAAATGCTTTGAAAGTGTTTGAAATCCACGTTAAATTCCTTGGGATTTTTTCAGATAGCTTAAAATCCTTAAAAATTTTGGAATTTGCTTAAACAACAAAAATCTTGTGAGATCCCTGATAGTGATCCCACAAAAATCAAATATAATCCCGTAAAACATCCCCTCAAACATTAAAATTCGTAGAAATCTCTTTATCTTACAATTTCTTTAAAAATTCTATGAATCCCTTAAATCTGGTGAAATAACTTGAAACGGCTTAAAATCTCTGAAATCCCAAGAAATCCCTAGACGTCCCTGAAAATTTAATTTAATATTATTTATCCAGTAAGGATCTCTAGAAATCTGTCAGAATCAATAAAATATTGTAACTATCATTTTTATCCTGGATACCTTTTTAAAATATTTTGCAATTTTTTGAAATGCACGTTAAGTTCTATGGGATTTTTCAAACACCCTTAAATCCTTAAAGAATTTGAAACTTATAAAACCACTCAAATCTTGTGAGATCCCAAATAGAAATCCCACAAAAATCTAATATAATCCCGTAAAACGTCTTTGAATGTTTAGAATGTCTTCACAAATTTCTTTGAAAATTATGCAATCTTTGAAATGATCTAAACTCTTACAAATCAGATAAAGCCCTTTAAAATCCCTTGAAATCCTCAAAAGTCCCTTTATCATATAATTTCTTTTAAAATCCTATGAATTCCTTAAATCTGGTGAAATAACTTGAAATGGCTTGAAATCTCTGAAATCCCGGAAATCCCTAGAAATCCCAAGAAATATAATTTTATTTATTCCCTGAGGTTCTCTGTAAATCTGTGAGAAACCCTTTAAATATTGTAAATACCATTGTTATCCCGGATACCTTTTTAAAATATTTTCCAATTTTTTTAAATGCATGTTAAATTCCCTGGGATTTTTTATGATACCACAAATTTCTTAAAATTTGTTGAAATTGATTAAACAATTTAAATCTTGTGAGATCCCAAATAGAAATCCCACAAAAATATAATAGAATCCCGTGAAACATTAAAATCCTTAGAAATCCCTTGATCTTAGAATTTCTTTTAAAATTCTATTAATCCCTCAAATCTGGTGAAATAACTTGAAACAGCTTAAAATCTCTGAAATCCCTAAAAGTCCCTGGAAATTTAATTTAATTTTATTCATTCCCTAACTTTCTTTAGAAAGTAATGCAATTTAAATGGTGATATATTACTGAATCTTGACAAATAATAAATTGTTTATTAACTAATTCCAAATGGAAAATAACGGTGTGCAAAGTATGTGTGATGGAGCTAATATGTGAAAAATCTTATGTTTTCTTATTTTATAAATCTTTATTACCACATTATACTATCTTACACAAGTAAGTAAACCATTCTAATCATCGTTTTCTTCTACTGGCTATCAAATCATTTTTTCAAGCGTCTGTAACTAAATTAGCAGATCTTTGCTGTCGTTTTAAATCGTGGAGAGTTCCTAACGTGTTACAACAGTATTCAAAGGACTTGGAGCCCGGCCCCGCGTGAGACCAGTTGAGACGGAATTTTTACTCAAGGGGCAACGGTCATCAGAGAAACAACTAGGGCCGCAATCAAGGACAAGTTGTTCAGGGACAAACAGTTATCCAGAGGCTGGATCAACCAAACGAGATAATACAGGGGAAAACTACTTGAGTTAGGTTTATCAGCGGGACGTTTAGCTTCATTTAAGGAAAGTTGGGGCAGGTTACATTTGATGTCACTATCCTTGGCTTGGTCTCGGGTTATAGAATTCGTTTTATAGAAAAAGTAGTACAGCAATCTCCTCTGTCTGAACCAACTCGGTCAGAATAGAAAAGACTTATGGTTCGGGATGAAATTAATGCGTTTTTGAGGATAGGTGCGATAGAGAAGTGTGAGCTTCTTACTTAGAGATTCTTGCCTAGAATTTTTATTATTTTCATGTCAGATGGCTCGGATAGAATAATTTTGATCCTACGTCACCTAAGTCACTTTATTGAAACGAAACTCAAAAAATATGAAGATGTTAGAACGGTAAGGCAGATATTAACTCGCGGTTCCTTTACGGCGAAAATTTATTTGAAGGGTGCATATCATCTAATTGCAGTTGCAAACTTAGATGGGATGGTTATAAGATTTGAATTTATAGGGATTTTGTATCAGTATATTTGAGGATTTGTTTTGTCTTTGTACAGTCCCTTATTTGTCTACGAAGTTAATGGAACCTGTCACTAACAGGTTCAAAGATGCATTCCGAACCTTTTAGTGACAGAAACCCGCGATAGGGCTTAAAATTGTTGATGCTCGTTCCTGATGAAGCAAATGAGTAGAAAACGTGCAATAACTATTCTTTAATAGTATTCGAATAGATAGATTGTATATTTTTATGAAAATTCAATTAGGTAAATACTTGGGATAGTTAGTAATATGATATGATGAGCACAAAATTTTGTCGACCGATTACAAGCTAAGGAATAATGATACTCATTCAAATGTTTTAAATAATATTTTCAACTAATTGGCATATTGTATTAGGACCGGAGTCCATACAGTATCAAATAAAGGCTGTAATTATTTGATATACGCGTATGGCTATGCTTCCGGACACCCTAACCTCCAAGCGATTCACTGACGCGCAACTCTAACAACACAGTGTTCAAAGATTTTTGCGATGAGAATGACCATCGAAGTTAGAGGCAAGTTTAAAAAACATTAAAGTTAACGCCAATAACGTTTTTTTCACTCCAAACACGACTGATTCTCCTCGAAACACATTTTTCTTGATCTTGGCACTAATCTGTCCCTTTACGAATTCTCGGACCGGTTAATATTATTGCTCATAATGAATCATCATACAAACCTGTGCCCTTTAGACACCTTCTTGCCGACACAAAAATTCGCTGACTGAAATTTTATACCTTATTTTGTACGATATTTGTCTTAAAAAAACGAAAGTGTACCAACTCGCTTGTGCTTGCAGAACGCTCTCCCTATTTATAAAAGTGTAACAGCAAGAGGCGTGCGTTTTGATGAAAGCACCCGTTTTTGAATATTTTGTATACACTACTTTGAAAATTATTCCCCGGATATATTTATATGCAATTTAATATTGAAGCATGCTACTTTTTACCAAGCCTTCATCAACATTTTGATTTCAATTAAATTTTTCAATAAATAAATTCGCCCAGGGTGTCACTAAGTGGTCGCATATCACTAACTGGTATCTTTACCTTACTGTCATTAATGCGCTTTAAATTATAGATAATAAATGCACCAATTGTTAGGAGAAAGCCTAAGATAAGAGTCTAACTATCATGAATAATATTAAAAATGTTACAAAACACATTATACTTATCGCTATCTCATTCGTTGTTCTATTTTATTTATTCATTTCTCCCACACTGGGGTCATAAACATACTTCAGATTTATGACATCCCAGATGACAAAATGTTTGTAAAATGATCGCGTATTTGCACGCATATGTGCGGATCCATCCCCACAGTGTGCCCTTACCTGATGAGACATATGCGTCTTCAATTGAGGCGCATATCGCTTGCACGTCATGATAATCATAACGTGCGTCTCATATGCGTCGCATATTGTTTGCGTATTTTGGGTTTTAATGTTATAAATTTATATTTATATGACTATTATTATAACGTAATGAAAGAAAAGAAATTAATTTGTCAAAAATTTCATTTACAAAACGTTTCCCAAAGAAAAAAAAATATATATATATATATATATATATAATTGTACAATAAGGTGGCCTCAAAAATTTTCAAAATGCGCTCACTTTTTGAATTTTCATCCAAAATGGCTGGCTAACGAACTTGACCTTTCATTTGCAAAATTAAAAGGGTATACCAAAGGCCAATCTAATAGGTCAATTCTTTCGAAAGTTATCGTGCTCACAGAGACAGACATACATACATACATACAGACAGACACATTCGCAAAAACCTGTTTTTTGGGTTCAGGGGGTCTCAAAACGTGGACATTTGACAAAAACAGGGGGGGGGGTGTCAAATTTTACACAAATCTAACACCTTCTCTGGATGAGAATGTAAAAAGAGAGAGATTTTTTAAACTATATATTTTGTTTTGTTTATTTATTATTTGTTCATAAATGTAAAGCCAAAGTAACGTTTAACATTCCAGAAGAAACCACAACTTTCTAGCAATTATCTAAGGGAAGATAGTTATAAGCAATAATGCATTGTTTAAAAATTATATTTGTTAACTTGCATTAAGTTTTACCTCATCCTGAGTGAAAAGTGGACAAAAAGTTGAATATTTAAAAAAATACAACTTCCTAGCATCATTCAAAGAGAATATTATCGAAAATAATAACAAATTGTTCAAACAATCTTGTTTGTTAACTTGAATTAATGACGACTTCACTCCAATTTAAATTTGGGCCAAAAGAAAATATCTGACTCTATTCTTAAAACAAATTGCTGAAAAAAATATTGTTTAAAAAATGTATGTAAAAATCTAATTATCCGTAAAAGCAGTATATTATGTATTCATAATTAGCGCCATAAATTCGCAAACCACAATTTTTCACTCATACAGTTTTTTTGGGAACCTATGAAACAATTTGAAAAATAATTTTTTATTTATATTTTATTGCTAATCGCAAAGAGTTACGCTTCATGGGGCTTGAGACACCTCGAAATATTATTTTCTTTTCTCTCTTTTCAAATAAAGAAAAAAACAGATTCATTTTTTCGGTTAAATTTGAACACATTTTCGGGCGATAAGCATAGAAAATCCAAGAAAAGAAATTTTACAATGCAGTTTTGGACCATCCTATTGCGGAACCTCGAAATATTATTTTTTTAGCGCATTAATTTTTTACTGGATTCAAACAAATTTGGGGGTGGTGTGCATGAAAATTAAAAAAAGTATATTTCCGGTGTATTTTTGGACGACTTTATTATGTTGTGATACGATAAAGGTAGAAAAAGCCTTGGCCTGAAATCTAATTTTGTTGATTCAACGTTATCTCTGTCACGTTTGTTTTTATTTGACTTATTCTCCAAGGTTAAGTTTGAACACGTTTATCGTCAAGTGTCTTAGTTCTACTGCATATATTCTCAAATTGAAAAATTCTGTTTTTATTGCTAATAAATTTCAAATAATAATTTTATATCGTTTTTCCTTTGAAAGAAATGATAATTTTAATTGATACTTGTTTGGACAATTGTTCATTTTTAAGGAGTTGAATTCTAATTGTTTCATTTCTAAAGCTACCGTTTTGAGTTTATTAAAACTCTTAAATGTCTTATTTTGAAATAGTCTCTAATTTTTGAATTCTTGGAATAAAACTTCTTCAAATTATAATATTTTCAATTAGTGGCACAATTGTTAGCTAGGTCAAGACTTTGAATATTATTTAAAAATTACAGAATTCAATGTTAAACATTTTGAATAAATTCGTTCCTAATTAAGTTTGGGGAGAATCATAATTATTTTGTTCAAACAAGATATTACGCATAATATTAATATTTACAATAATTTGAATCCACGATTCATTTGAGTACTAAATCTTAATTTTGTGCGATAATTATGAGAATATAGTTTTTGTCCGCCCCATTATTGATAAAAAAAATGTATAAATTGCTAATCAATTTAGTTAGTTCAATATCAGTATTAGGCTTACCACAAAAATGATTTGATGGAAAATAACATTTCTTTAATTTGTAAATAATACAAATGAGCAGCGACAACAATTAGGCACTATGTTGCGAATTTTATTGTTAATTTCATTCATTCTTCACCATCCCCTTATATTTTCATCAACTTTTATAAATATTTTACGAAAAAAAAATTTGTTAATCAAACGATGCAGAAAGGTCCAATCGCACATTGCGAACAAACAAATACATTTTTCTAAAAAATTGTTATAACATGAATTGATGCTAAAGAGTAGATTGTTTTCCAATACTTAGTTTCAATTTTCCTTTCAACGTCAAAAATCGTAGGCTCACTTAGGAAATTTTTACTCTGTTTTCAAGTAAAAAATAGTTGAAAATGCATATGTATAGTTATTATGAATATTAATTTTAATATAATATGTTACTTACTAATAAAATCAAGGAAACCTAAATATATAAGCAGCAGAACGGAAGCAGGATTCTTCATTTTTTCTGAATAGTCAGACAGACAGTGAAATGAAAGATGAAACTTATTTTTCAGGAATTGGGTGTAAACAATGACTTAAAAAATAACTGCTTTATATATACCATCTTATATGTTTTCTATCAAATGACGCACTCTATTTATTCTTCAAAATAAAGAGAGTGGGAGAAGGAAGATTGTTGATATCAGATCTTAAAACTTCATCCTAATTTAAAAAAAAAATATATATATATATATATATATATATATTTTTAATTTGAGGTTGAAAAATTGATTGAGAAGGGTTGAAGAAGATTTTTTTTTCAATTAAAAAATATTTCAAATGTACATAAATTATGCAGTATAGAATTTTAAGACGATAACACGTTTGCTCAAGCGTGGAAATGTTATCGCGTTTAAAAATTGTTTGATATACGAGGTTTCAAAAATACAAGTAATTTCTAAACTTCTTTTTACAAAATTTCCAATCTTTAAAAAAACCGTGAGTCTGATAATTTTAAGAACTGCTGCGTCGGATTTCTGTGCATCTATCCAACAAAAGGTAGTATAGAATAAAAGTAAACACATCTATAAAATTTTTGCAAACTAGAAAGTATTTCTCAATTTTTTGCAATGTTTTTAAAAAAATGTCACCAATATTTTCATTATTCACCATAAGAGGTTTAAGAAAACGTAAATCATATATTCCTACTAGAAATGTTTCCTTATATTTTCCGGCGTTATTAATAAGTCTCAATAACATTAGTATTATTTTTACATCATTCGATGTACGAGGTTGAAAAAATATTGTAACAAAATATATATTTTTTTAAATTCCCATCCTCAACAGAAGTCGTGAGTTTGATAATTTTTAAGAATGCTGCATTGGAATTCTATCCATATTTTCAAAAAAAATAGACAATAACAAAATATGCACATATCTCTAAAAAATGTACACGTACTACTGAATCTCTTCCAGCGTTATTAAAATGATTTAAAAAAATAAATTGTGCAAAAAAATTGCACAAGAAGGCCTAAAAAGAAGTATGTTCTCAAAAAAACTGTTTTTGAAAACAAATACTGACGAAAAAAATGTGTGTAACATAATTGCACAAAAAGAGTTAAAATAAGAGAAATATGTTTTCAATTAATATTCTAAAACGGCTCACTAGAAACAGATATATGATAATTGAAAAATTCGAATTATTCCGAAACAATCTGTTGCAAGTTTTCGAAATGGATCAAAATTCAAATTTTGTTTTTGAATTTTAAAATCATTCTATTTGGCTAGTTCGAGTTTGTCGAAAACAATCGTGCTCTGCAAACACCTTAAAATTTGCTGAGTACTCACGCATTTCTGACTGTTTTCGACATAATTGAAATTTCAGATTTTGTCAATTTCTGAAATTTCTAAAATCAAAATTTTGATTTTGTTTTGAATGTTGAAACTACATTCTTCGCTTCCCCCTATGTTTAGAGGAACTAACAATGAATTATAACTAAATCGACTTAAACACACTTTTGGTTACAACTTCTATTATATGTTTATTTGTATCATAATTTTATTATTTTGTTTAAGATTAAACTATTTCTTCAAACTTATTTTTATATGGAATAATCGACTGTTTTGTTAAATAGTTATATTTTCATATGAAAAAATCTTCATTTTTGTTTCAAATGTCATCTTTCATCATTGAAAAGTTATAATTTTACTTTTAATTCCATTTTTTGAAAGTTCATTTCTTTTATTTTAATAGACTACTATTATATTCTGGATTTAAAATTCATCTACTTTGATTGAATTATTAATTGCTAGTTTTTGAATAATTTTAATTGATAAATATTAATTAACAATTATTTATGTTTATAAATAATGCTTTACTTTAATGTATTAATTACGTATTTATATATATATATATATATATATATATACATGATAAATTTTTGTTTATAAATTTTGTAAATCATGAAATAACATTATGGACATATAACATAAATAATTTTTTTTTTAGTCACAGGATTCTGGATCAAATTTTGTGATTCACATGTGATTATGAGAATACGAGATTATAAATTTATGAGCTTATGTTGATGTGATATTGTATATATTCTATGATAATAAAAATTTGGGATACTGAATACATTACATGAAAGAGATTTAGAATTTAGGAAAAACAAGTTCATAATTTATTTTTTATTTTTGAAACCGCGTATTTCAAAACATTTTTTCGCATGCGTACATTTTTTAGAGGTAGATATATAATTTTTTTTCGAAAAGATGCATAAAACTTGAATGTAGCGATTGGAAAATAAACAAAGTCACGACTTGTGTAGAGATTGCAAATTTTTTCAAAAATAAGTAAATAAATTTTTTATATCTTTGAAACCTCGTATATCGTAATCGTTAAAAAAATAATGAAGTTTTATAAAAAGAAAACATTTTTTTATAGGGATGTAATACATTCTTCAAAAATAATCTTATGTTGCGTAATTATCTGCATTTACAAAAGTTTAAGAAAAATTATACTTCTTTCTAGTTAAAATGAATTCTTTCAAAAAATGTTTATGTGGATGTTATTATACGTGTTGTCATCAAATTTGAGAAATTTAAGAGAAATGAAAAATATTTAAAAAACGCATTGCACTTACTGAATTCAATGCATTTCAAGATTAATTAAACAGGAACTAAAAAAAATAATTTTCAAATCCATTGAATTAAGTAGAATTGGCTGATATACTCCCTGATATATTCTGCAATATTTAATTATATATATATATATATTTATATATATATATGATTAAATGAAAAAGGGGGTTCATTCAGTACAGGGGCATTAATTATTCATTTTTTACAGAATCGCATAACTTCCCATTACTGTCCAAGTTATTTGTTCTAAAGGTGTCACAAGTTGCAGTACGATTTCAGACCACTTATCAAAGTGTGATTTTTTAATTTGAGGCCCCTCGACTCTCACAAATCGAGGTGATTCGTTAATGTGAGTCCCCTCGCCCCTCAAAAATCGGGGTGCTTTTTTAATGTGAGGCCCCTCGCCTCTCACAAATCGGGGTGCTTTTTTGATGTAAGTCCCCTCGCCCCTGACAAATCGAGGTGCTTTTTTAATGTGTGGCCCCTCGCCTCTCACAAATCGGGGCTATTTTTTATGTGAGTCCCCTTGTTTCTCACAAATCGGGGTGCTTTTTTAATGTGAGGCCCCTCGCCTCTCATAAATCGGGGCTATTTTTTATGTGAGTCCCCTTGCTTCTCACAAATCGGGGTGCTTTTTTAATGTGAGGCCCCTCGCCTCTCATAAATCGGGATGATTTTTTAATGCTAGTCCCCTCGCCTCTCACAAATCGGGGCGCTTTTTTAATGTGAGGCCCCACGCCTCTCACAAATCGGGGTGGTTTTTTTTATGTGACTCCCCTCGCCTCTCATAAATTAAAGTGCTTATTGCCTGCAAGATCTCTTTAAACCTCATCGCTATCTTCTTCAATTACAGGAGTAATATTGTCCCTCTGAAACAATTTACTGAGAATTTCAGCTAGTTTCAAACTTTGGAAAAATATGTTGCGTGAGAATTCATATTGAAAACGCGCCCCGATTCGTGAGGGGCAAGGAGACTCACAAAAAAAGACCTCTGATTTGTGAGAGGCGAGGGGACTCACATTAAAAAAGCACCCCGATTTGTGAGGGGCAAGGGGACTCACATAAAAAAAGTGCCCCGGTTTGTGAGAGGCAAGGGCACTCACATTAAAAAAGCACCCCGATTTATGAGAGGCGAGAGGTCTCACATTAAAAAAGCACCCCGATTTGTGAGAAGCAAGGGGAATTACATGAAAAAATAGCCCTGACTTGTGAGAGGCGAGGGGCCACACATTGGAAAAACACCCCGATTTGTGAGAGGCGAGGGGCCTCACATTAAAAAACCACCCTGATTTGTGAGGGGCGAGGGGACTCACATTAAAAGAGCACCCCGATTTGTGAGAGGCGAGGGGCCTCACATTAAAAAAGCACCCCGATTTGTGATGGGCGAGGGGACTCACAAAAAAATAGCCCCGATTTATGAGAGGCGAGGGGACTCACATTTAAAAAATCACCCCGATTTGTGAGGGGCGAAGGGACTCACATTAAGAAAGCACCCCGATTAGTGAGAGGGGAGAGGCCTCACATTAAAAAAGCACCTTGATTTGTGAGAAGCAAGGGGAATCACATAAAAAAAGTGCTCCGATTTGTGAGAAGCGAGGGGACACACATTAAAAAAAGCACCCCGATATGTGAGAGGCCAGGGGCCTTACATTAAAGAAGCACCCCGATTTGTAAGGGGCGAGGGTCCTCACGTTAAAAAAAAACCTCGATTTGTGAGAGGCGAGGGGACTCACATTAAAAAATGCACCTTGATTTGTGAGAGGCAAGTGGACTCACATAAAAAAAGCGCTCCGATTTGTGAGAGGCGAGGGGACTCACATTAAAAAAGCGATTCGATTTGGGAGAGGCGAGGGAACTCACATTAAAAAAGCACCCCGGTTTCTGAGAGGCGAGGGGACTCACATTAAAAAAGCACCCCAATTTATGAGAGGCGAGGGGCCTCACATTGAAAAAGCACCCCGATTTGTGAGAAGCAAGGCGAATCACATAAAGAAATAGCCCCGATTTGTGAGAGGCGAGGGGCCTTACATTAAAAAATTACCGGGATTTGTGAGAGGTGAGGGGCTTCACATTAAAAAAGCACCCCGATTTATGAGGGGCAAGGGGACTTACATAAAAGAAGCGCCCCGATTTGTGAGAGGCGAGGGGACTCACATTAAAAAAAGCACTCCGCTTTGTGAGACGCGAGGGGTCTCACAATAAAAAAGTGCTGTGATTCGTGAGAGGCGAGGGGCCTCACATTAAAAATGCACCCTGATTTGTGAGAGGCAAGTGGACTTACATAAAGAAAGCGTCCCGATTTGTGAGAGGCGCGGGGACTCGCATTAAAAAAGCACCCCGATTTGTGAGAGGCGAGGGACCTCACATTGAAAAAGCGCCCTGATTTGTGAGAGGCGAGGGGCCTCACATTAAAAAAACACCCTGATTTGTGAGAGGCAAGTGGACTCGCATAAAAAAAGCGCCACGATTCGTGAGAGGCGAGGGGATTCACATTAAACAGGCACCTTGATTTGTGAGAGACGAGGGATTTTCATTAAAACAGCGCCCCGATTGGTCCCAGCGCCCCTTTTTCGAATGCGAAAGATTCGAAAAACATTTGAGCAATTATTCAAGTATTTCGAGTGGCACAATGTGTCTAAAGATGCAGTTGCGTACGGAGCGAGGCACTTGTACAGCGCGTTGGAGACCGTACGTGACGCGCCCAAGATCTTTCTTATATTAAACTATGTACTACCCCTCTGTAACACATCGTACCTACAAGATATCATGTACTTTTCACAGATTTAATAAAACTCACTGATGAGGGCCACCATTGTACGCCGAAACATCTGAAACAACCTAATTCGTTTCAATTCACCTGACCCTAAAGCCAACAAATTACATAATTAATTTCTACACAATTTAAAGAATTATTAATTGATAGCACATAATTAAAGAATTTTATAAATGGCTCTTCAAAATTCTACAATATCCGTTTCCGGTCTAAATAAATATGTTATCATTCCTTTAAAACTTTCAAGCTTAGAAATTAAATAATTTACAATTCAAATTTTTTTCTACAAATTTAAAGCATCAAAAATAAAACTGTCTATAATTGAAAAAGTTTAAAAAGTAGAATATATGAAACTGCAAATTTGTAAATTGCCAAAATTAAAAGTTATACTAATTGCATAATTTTCGTTAACATTCTTTTATAAATTTAAGGAATTGTTTACAAATTTTGACGAAGTGGCATTAGAACAATACGGATTATTAAAAAGGTTCTATATAATCCGGACGCAAAAAAGTAGCCAAAAAATGATAAAAGGTTATATCGAAATATATTTTAAAAAATAACAAGTAATAAAGAAAATACAATAAAAATATATGCAATCAATTGCCGATCGAAATATCGATGATTTTGATACAACGACCAGGAAACAAAAATAGATATTTAAACGTAGCCTTCAATCATCACACGTATATTTCAGAATCTATGTTTCCTTTCATAAACTCATTTGAGTCGGAATAAATTGTATGGTCGGTATCGACCTTGTACCCCAAGGCCTATCGTGAACTTTATTGTTCGATACTAAAATCGTAAGGAAAAATTGGTGACACATCAAAGATTTTCTGAGCTGTCTTCTCATTCATACAAATATCACAAACTAATTTTTTCAATACTACTATCTCGAAAGAACGAGCTTATGTAAAATACATATCTGATGTAAATCAGAAGCTATTAATGACATTTCTTATGTATGAATAGTATGAATATATAGAATTCCCCAAAGTTTGAGCCATAAATCTTTATATAAAATGAAATTAGATAACAATAAGATAAAATTGTCAATTTTCTCTAAATTCAAGCTCGGGTGTTTCCACTTTGTTTGTATTTATAAGTGTACGCTACTCATTTGATGCATGCTCATTACTCTCTAAATCTGAATTAGTAGAAAACTACTAATTGGTAGTTTTCTACTAATTCAAATAGTGCCGATTCATTTACTAGTAATTAGTAAAAATCCACTCATTCAATGAGTAAGAATAACTGACTAAATGAATTAGTAACTATATCTACTAAAGGAATGGGTAATGCTTCTACTAAATAAATTGATAAATGTATTGCTGGTTACTATTTTAAAGAGTAGCTTCAAGTAAATTCAAAAACTTATGTTACAAGGAAGAGAATTTTATTAAAATACATTAATCTATGAATTTAAGTAATAATTCAAAGAAATTTCCATTTTATCTTTTTATACTTAAACCTCCGTGCATATTTAGGTCAAATTAATGTGGGCCCTGTATTAAATTCAATTTAAACCGTTTCAAATTCCTAAAGTTTATAGTAAAAATATTCCATTTTAAACAAGATAGGTAAATTTTTAACCAAACAGTTGAACTTGCAACCAAAAAGATTAAATTTCTACCAAAAAAGACGATTTTTCAAGGAAATAAATGAATTCTCAACCAAATAGTTGAATTTTGAACTAAAAAATATCAGTTTGCAACCAAAAATAGAATAGTTACATTTTCAGATAATAAATTAATTTTCCAGAAAAAACAACCAATTTTAAAATAAAATGATGAATCTTTAACTGAAATAGATTCATTCTGATACAAAAGGATGCATTTTTAACAAAAGAATAACTTTCAAACAAGTAGTTTTCATCTTCAATCTAAAAGATCAAATTTCAACTAAAATGATGAATATTTAAGCGGAATACTTAAATTTTCAAGCAAAAAGATAAAGTTTCAGACAAGAAGGTTAATTTTGAAACATAAAGAATAATTTTCTACCAAAAAATACGTTTTTTTTTCAAGAAAAGAGATGAATAACTGGAATACTTGAATTTTCAACTAAGAAGATGAATTTCCAAACAAGAAAATTAATTTTTACACAAAAAGAATAATTTTCTACCAAAAGAGACAATTTTCCAGTTTCAATTTTCGGTTTAAAAAATTAATTTTCAACCATGATTATAAATTTTCAACTAAAATGATAAATCATTGACTGGAATAGTTTAATTTTCAACTAAAAATGATAATTTTTCAACCTGGAATTGGATGGTTAGATTTTGAATTTTTTATTATGTTCAACTAGAGAGATGCATTTTTAACTACAATGTTAGAATATTCAATTGGAATAATTATATATTAGCAGATGGGAACTTATGAACTCTTATCTAATACAACGCTGCTGAAGATTGTTGACCTTCTCAGCATAAAACATCAACCAATTGCGAATCTCGGTTTCCTCCCCACACCCACCCCACCCTCCCAGTAACAGAAGTTTTGGTGAGACTGACGTTACAACAAGATTATACCTTACACCTATATACCTCCCCTATGTTATATTTTGACATCTCGATGCATACGTAGGTTATGTTCGTTTGTGTTTTTATTTTGTTGGGTGTATTATCACGTTCCTGAATAAAAAACGCGAAGGAAAACGGCATCAAAAATACGAAAAAGATCTAGAAAGTGTAAATACTACAATAACATTATTATAATAATTTATGGATTACGTAAGTAAGGGATAAAGTTAATGTCAGTGAAGAAAATATTGTAGGTTATCATGTGCAAAATTTTTATATTTCATGAGCAATAAATAATTGCATGTGATTAATATTTTATAATAATGAAAATTTAAAAAATAATATACATTTTTGAACGTCTAGTTATACACCTGTTGATTCACATTGAAAACGTATTATTTCTGTGAATATTGTGAATATTGTGTTACAGTGATTACACTGTAAGAAGAAGAATTGCTGCTTTTCCTGTTTTACATGTTAATATTTACTTCGATGATAACGTGATGCCCTTTTCGAAATACATTGCAGTAAATAGCATTGACTAGTTTGCGGAATTATTGCAAACCAGCGATAAATTTCCATTGACCCAGAAAATGTGAGCAATTAATGGAAAACTTTAATTTTCTCGAGAAATGTTCAACCGCCTACACCTACATAATTATTTTTGAAAGTATAAATGTATGCGCGTTGGAACCAGGACATGATCTCAAAACTGAATTGTCTCATTTCTCTCCGTGAATACTAGAACTACATCTTTTTTAGATAATTAGGGCCTATTTCTGTTTCAATTGAAATATATATTCAAAGTGAAAAATTGGCTAATTTCGATACTTTTAGCGTAAAATGATTTTTTCGAATGCAAGTGTTGAAGGAAAAAATTGTTTTACACAATAAATATACACTTGACACATATTAAATTAATTGGTGGAAATGCAGGTCAGTTGGTGAAAATAATTTTTAATTCTTTGAAATATGTCAAGAATTAAAGTACAGTAGGGTAGTGGAACCAATTACTGAAGGCGAACTATTTATCGAGGAAACATTTGATTTCTGCTTGCCTACAAATTAAAAATTTTATTTTCTCAGTAGAAATAATAAAATCAGTCTCCATCACGCTTCTGGATGAAAAAAGCATACGTTCAAAAATAGTGAAAACATAAGGGATTTTTTTCTTGACACATATCACATACACTTGATTTAAAACAGTAGTGGGCCCTAATTATCTACAAAATATGCAAGGCTAGTATTTATGAAGTGAAATAAGGCAAGTCAAATTTGAGGTTAGGCCCCGGTTCGAAGGCCCTTATTTAAAAGCATAGTTAAAAGTAAAACATAGTTATATGATACGGTATATAACTTTTTTTAAATATAAAAATGTTCTCGTGACATGCTACAATGAAATATGCAAATTTTATTATATTTAAGAATAATTGTATACTTCTACATTTTATAATTCTCCGTCAATTAGATTACTTTATAATAAACTCTTTGCAGTTTTGGAGAAGAAATTGAAATAATGTTGATAATTCTATAAAGATTCCTA
This sequence comes from Andricus grossulariae, assembly GCA_011634705.1. Taxonomy (NCBI): domain Eukaryota; kingdom Metazoa; phylum Arthropoda; class Insecta; order Hymenoptera; family Cynipidae; genus Andricus; species Andricus grossulariae. The sequence continues at coordinate 85,950,546 of JAABKJ010075445.1, read as the reverse complement.
TAATGAAAGAATGAGGAAGAGATCTTCAAATTAACTGGCACCTTTTTTTATTTATGGCTTTTCTAAACTTCGGGCCTTTTTTCATTTTGGGACGATTTTAATTTTTAAATACTTTTATATATTTTGGGGTTTTTTTAAAATCTGGAATGATATTAAACTTTGTGACTCTTTTAAGTTGGAAAGTTTTCAAATTTGAATCATTTTATAATTTAAATATTCTTTTTAGGTTTAAGGACGCTATCAAATATCGTAGGTTGCTTTTAATTTTTTGGGTGATGTACATAACTATTCGAAATTTTTAAAATGTTCTCTTGACATGCTGCAATGAAATATGTAAATTTTATTATATTTTATAACAATAATTGTACAGTCCTACATTTTATAATTCTCCGTCAATTAGGTAACTTTATGGGAACCTCTTTACAGTTCCGGAGAAGAAATGGCAATAATGACAAGAGAATGTAGATAACGTTCGTTACGTTGTTTTCAAAAACAAACATTTTGAAGATAGACTTTTCAATAAAATTTTGTAAGATAGACAAGAAAATTCAGATAACATTCGTTACGTTTTTTTCAGCAAAAAATATTTTCAAGTTAGACTTCCAATAAAATTTTCAAGATAGACAAGAAAATTTAGATAACATACGTTACGTTTTTTTAGCAAAAAATATTTTCAAGTTGGACTTTTCAATAAAGTTTTCAAGATAGACAAGAAAATTTAGATAACGTTCGTTACGTTTTTTCAGTAACAAACATTTTCAAGTTAGACTTTTCAATAACATTTTAAAGATAGACAACAAAATGTAGATAACATTCGTAACGCTTTTTTTTCAAAAACAAACATTTTCAACATAGACTTTTCAATAAAATTTTCAAGATAGACAAGAAAATTTAGATAACGTTCATTACTCTTTAAACTTTAAATATTTACTCTTCAAAATGTTACTCAAATATTAAAAGTCACAATTTTTTTTTATTACACCGGTAACACAGAAATCACGACAGAAATCGTGACAGAAATATTCAAAACATAAGTTCAAAACTTTCAACGCGTGTTGACATCTTGTATACTATTCAGGGAGGTTACCCAAATAATTTTAGGCTACTGTTTAGTGCAAGTTGACAACCTTGAGCTGCGGAGCGTATTCCTCATTTCAGCTTTTGTTTGTGGAAAAACAAAATTTTTGGGCGGATTCGGGTTAATAAAATAGAATTATATTGTAAAAAATATTTACAATTTTTGACAACTTTAGGTTATATATTATAACAATTGTCATCAAAAATTAGTTTTATTCAACAATAAATATTAGGTTTAAACGAAGATTTACAATCCTCAACAATTTTGTGTTATGTTAGTGTTTTTCGTATAAAATTGAAATTTTTAATAATAAATTATAATATTTGAATGGAAATTTACAATATCTTAACCATAATATTTAATAGTATTCTCAATAATAAAAAATTAGATTACAAAAAATGTTTACAATTTTTCGACAACTTTAGGTTATGTTAACATTTTTCAGCAAAAAGTGGTTATTTTACACAAAAAATATTAGGCTTAAAAGAAGATTCACAATTCTGAGCATTTTTTTTAATGTTATGTTAGTGCTTTTTGTCCAAATTTGCTTCTGTTGATAAAAAATCATTAAATTTAAAATAATACTTACAGTATTTGAACAATAATATCTTATGTACGTATTTCTGGCCGGAAAATGATATTTTTTATGAAAAATGCAACGGTTACCAGAGAAATAAAAACGTTTTAAAATTTAAATAATTATATAACAAGTTAATGAGTTAAAATTTCGATGTAATTTAATTTTATCAAAATGTAATACTTATTAGCTAAGATATAATAGTTTTAATACTTACTTTTTGTTGTGTTTATGCAAATCAGCAGGCTCATTTACATTTTGGATTTCTATATCTCCGTTTTCTTCACATCGTACAGAGGTGATATCACTGTTTTCCTGCAAATGCAATAAAGAAGTAAATATTTTGAAGCTAAACATTTAGTATTAACAAATAATTTATTAGTACAAGTGAAATCTTTTTCTCGTCAAATACTTTTAAGAAACCATATTAAAATTTTTGAACAAATTTGTTTGAAAGTACGCTTCAAATATTTTGTTTTACAACAGAAATGTTCAATATTTAAAAATGAAAACCTATAAGACTTGGCGGAGTGGAATTTACCATCAATTTTTCTCTTCCTTCGTAGGCTATATAAATGAAATATGGGTGACATAACTAGTTTACAAATATGTTGGGCTATTTAAAAAAATATATATTACTGATATATATTTTTCCGGTGAAAATTTTTTATTTTAAATATATATAATTTCTTTTAAAATCCTTCATTAAAAGTATGTTGAGGGAAAGTATTAAACAACTTTCTTTAGAAATGTTACCTTATCAAATTGTGTTTTTGTATGCTTTTAACTAATTGAAGTAATACATTTATTTTAGTACAGGGTCAGTCGAGTTGTGTTTTGTATCAATTCGTAGATTTTTAAATAAAAAGTTATTACTAAGAGATTTTTTTGTCAAAGCGGCAAGACGCACTTTTTTAGCCAAGTTTTAGAAATGCGACTTTAAAAATTTGAGCGTTTTGATACAATTATTAATATTATTCATTTAACATACTAACTAAAAAAGCTGTTCTTCTAGAAACTGTTTTCTAAAAATTCGCGTATTTTTGCTAATATAAAAGATCAATTTCTTATCTTACCTTTACTTTCGGAACTTTGCTCAAGAAATCAGCAATATTTCCGTTTCCAGTGGGTTTTCTCTTCTTCGGCTTATCCGTGATTTGTAATCATGCAATGGTACCGTAAAGAACAAAAAAAAAAGCTACACTTTTTGGTTCTAGGCACTTCACTTTGTAAGTTCACAAGGAAAACTGGTCGTACCTTCTCATGAAAAGTTAGACCCAATCTGCGGAACTGTAGTAATTTTGACTGAGCCAGTGCAGATTCATAAAATGACTTGGTGTGATGGATAAATTCATTTACTATTGGTCTTCAATAGTTCGGGCGTTAGACAGAAAAACCTTGCACTATGAGATAGGTACTTTAGGGCCTATATGTGTTTGATTTAGGGTTGAAGCCACTTTGGGCCATCATGTAAGGGCCTTATATTATGACTTTTTATAAACAAGTTCAAAAATCTAAACTTCGTGCTAAAAATAACTACACCAATGGATTCTATGTGAACAATTATTAAAGGAACATGTGTTACGCGATCACTTTCTTGTCCAAATTAGTTATAACAAAATAATAAACAATTGATGTGTCTGTATCTGCTTCAGATTCAGCCGATCATTAAAACACTATAGCAATACAAAACAAGTAACTTATAGAATTTGAGCAGCGTCATCAGCAATGAATTTTGGCATTAAAAGTTAGTTGAAAAATTTTGTATTAAAGAATTTGTAAGAAACAAACCAATAAATATGAAACTTATCTTATAAAGGAACACGCCAATGAATTCTGCGTGAAAATTACTAAAGGAACATGTGTTATATTTTCACTTTCTTCGAATTAATTTAAAAAAAAATAATTACCACAAATTGAATCGCGAACATACACAAATTAATTCTTTATTATTTTGTTAGAAATAATTGGAGCAAAAAAGTGACAAACAAAATGTTTGAAAGTAAGGCTTTGCTTCAAAAACCCAAAAATTATACCCCCTCTACTTTGATAAATAATCATCAAAATAAATTAATTTTTGGTGTGAGAAGTACCATCTAATAGAACTACAATGAGGCCAATGTTCAGCCCGATTGGACAACTTTCATTTTGGAGGTGGGTTCACTTCAGAAATTATGCCCCTCTAGTACTCTTTTTATTTCTCTCATCATTATTTCCTTCTCTTCGTTTACATTTCCCTCTCCGATTTTGGTATTTTTGACCTTTTCCTTAAACTGTTCTTTCCCTTCTATTGACCAATCCCCTATTTCCGTTATGTTCAACTTTACTTCCATTTTCTCCTTATTGTCATTACTCTGTTATTATTCTGCGACTCGAGCGTGGACTGCCTGCCTGATTTGAAATAAATTAGGTCTCGAGCGAAATAAATCGCTTGAGCGAAAATAATAATGGGCTTGAATCGGTCAAGCTTTTTCAGGGAGCGTGAAATGTCTGACAATGTTTTTTATAGTAGAATGGATATGTGACTACAGTAGAACGTGATTAATGACAGCTTTTTAAGAGTTTTATTACCCTTAAGCTCTTTAATCCCTGCTCAGTCCTGTTCTTTGAAATGGGAAAGAATAGGATAGCTTCGAACGATCACTGGGAAACGAACGCGATGTCTATATTGAGTTGGTTGATTACACTTATTCCTGTATGTTGCCTGCCCTTCATCATAGATATCGATTAGGATGGGCCAGCCCGCTCGCGCTTTTGAATCGGCGCCAACAACTCTTGCAATAGAAAGAGAAAATTTCGTCGTTCAGTGTAGAAAAAAAAAGAAAAGAAAAAAGATGAGGCTTTGCTTGTCTCGAGTAGTTTTTCTCGAATGGAACAAATTTGCCGGGTTCAAATTCAGGAGCCTTTTATTCATAGTCATTGACTTATTCTCCATTTTTCATTTTTCTAAAAAGTTCCCCCTTTTTTCCAAAAATTTTCCCTATTTTCAAGATATTTCCTCTATTTTTTTCATACTTGCATGCTCTTTTGACGCCTTCTCAAAAAAATACTACTGTGGAAAAATGTATGTTCCCTAGGGCACAAATGATTCTGTGATTTCAGCATGGACTGCCTGCCCGATTTAACCCGGCGTCACGAGGGGAGAAAAGTTTTACACGGACGTAGGGGTGGGTCATATAGACCCGCTCATTAGATATGAATTATATCAGTACTTTATTATTAAAAAAGGTAATATGCAGCTCCAGATACTAAGAAGAACGGCAACGTCACACGCATATTATCCGAACTTCAAGCAAAATAAAATTGTGCCAGGTCTCACAGAAAAATGAGCAGGGTCTCACAGACCCAATCCCCAAACCCATCATATGGGAATTTTGAATTTGAAAGATTCATAGAAAATATTGTTATTTATGTATGCGATCGGAGCAGACGTGTATCTGTAATGGAGTTCAAATTTCTGCCCCGAACGCATATATAAATAACAGTGATTTCTATTAATTTTACAAATAAAAATTTTCCATATCATGGGTAATTTTTAAATAGTTTATTTTAAAGATTTCTCGATTCAATCCAGGCTAAACCACAATAACAAACTAATATGCAGCTCCAGCTACTGAGAAGAATGGCAACATCGCACGCATAGTAACCAAACTTCAAGCAAAATAAAATGTGCCGGGTCTCACAGACCCAATCCCCATGACGCCGGGTTAAAATAAATTCGGTCTCTGTACTGTTTCACATTTTTGAAGAAACATTTGAAGGCCGCTTAATTTGTTTTATAGTCTGATATGGGTCAATTATGATGTTTTTAATTTTTACTTTTTTATAGTTTCAAAATTTTCTACGAATTCTTGGATACTAAAAAAACCAGTATTCAATCATCAAATTTGGGAAACACATTTTTAACAGCATTCTTTTTCTTTCCTTGTTATTTATTTTAAATATAAATAAAGACATTAAGAATTATATGATCCAAATATGATCGTTTAATTCTTGTTTCTTTTTTTATTTCCAAAAGTTTCGAGTTAAATTTGAATTTTGTGGAAGAGAACGAGTATTTTAAATACTCCATCAAAACAAGTTTTAATTTCCACGTCTCCGTGCGGAAGTACGCGCGAATATTTCGCCCAAAGCAGAATAATTTCGATGTTCTGGTAAAAAATCAGTCAATGATTAAAGCGTTTAGACTCGAGGCACTATTTTCACTGTTATCACTATTATCGGCATCGACTCAATGTTAAGTACCGAATACTAGACTACGAATTTTATACTCAGAAGCCGATATTTCTAGAAGGAAGTTTCTTCCTCGCAATCGAGCGCCGCAAAACCAGTCGCATAAACGCTAGATAACTGAAGGAACCCTAGGTAGGTGTCCCCCATCATTTTTTTCGTTCTCATATATGTTGTAGTAATCGTAAAACTAAGCGACACGTGTTTTTCCTTACGTGCAAAAATGGTTTTCAGGGGGTGAAAACCACCCCCGAAAAGTATGGTGACAAATACCCATTTAATTGTTTCACATATAATAACCGAATCTTTCACAATCAAACCAACTCGAACAATGTCCTCACATATATATATATATATATATATATATGTAATTATTTTTTACGTTATTTTTGCCGATCTTGTCGCTTGTGTGGTTTTTTCCAAAAATTAAATTTTTTATTTTTAATGCTATTTTTTACGAATGAAACAAAAACTACACATCCTATCAAAAAGTGATCCATAACAAATTTGTGGAGCTTTTTTATATGCACAATTTTTGTTTCTTCGTCATTTTTCATATCTTGCATAGTTGGACCGCAAATGGAATTTTTGATATTTCATTTTTTTTTTGTGCCATCAAAATTTGAATTTTTGATTTTTCATAAAATTCAAAAAGTTGTTATGACAACATTGTAGGGTATGCAAAAAGCAACGATTGTCGCCTCCTGACTTTTTTTTCATATCGTGCCTTTTTTGGCTTGAAATGTTCATTTTCGTTTCTTTGTTGGAATATTGTACATGCTACAACTCCGGTAATTTTTCTTCTATGAAAAAAAGTCATGTGAATATTTTGTTCGCCTTTTTAAGTGATATTAATATCCGTCCATAGAATTTTTAAATATTAAAAAACAGTGTTCTCAAAAATTTTCAAAATGTGTTCACATTTTGAATTTTTATCCACAATGACTAATGAACTTGACCTTCATTGTAGAACACTTGAAGAATATTTCAAAGCCCAATCCAATCTGTGAATTCTTTCGAAAGTTATCGTGCTGACAGACTAAACATCTACATACATACCCACCCACATACATACATACATACAGACATACAAGGTCTCAAAATGTGGACATTTGAGAAAAACGGGGGTGGGGGGTGGGGTCAAATTTTACACAAATCTAATACCTACTCCGATGAGAATATAAAAATATATATTGTAAAAAGGACATTTATAATAGGAGAAAATCCTCTTCACTTGATTGTATTAAAAAGGCATCATTACTCTTATCTTACAAAGCCTTTCAGTTGTTTAGGCAAAAGGATTTTGTGTAGCTGGAAAAAAAGACATGGATAAAATTATAATTATATATGCACTACGAATGGAGATAATGAAGTATAAATTAAGGTTGTCTAAGAAATGTAGCGAAGAAATGCTGAAGGAAATTAATCAAGTTTATTGCACTGGACAGAATAATACAATATTTTCCCATCAAAGTCATGTGCAACTTAAAAACTTACAGCGGAACATTAAAACATTAATTCAAACTTCATATTATGAATTACATAATATTATTGGCATAATATTATTATTAATAATTATTCAACTTACGCACATGCTAGGCGAGATTTATTCCTCTTGCTCTTTTTAATTAATATGAAGTGCGAACACTCATGTAGGACCTTCATAATGATTTTTATATTATAATTTATAATTATTTTGTAATTATAAAATCCATTAGTCATCTTTAAAATTTCACGTCACTTTTTATCTGCAGGAAAATTATTGTTTACAAATTTGCAGCCTTTAAAGGTTCCAATTAGAATTTGCGAATGCTAATGTACACAGATTTTGAGGATATTAAAATTATTATCTTGTTCACCTGTAAAAACTTCAAAAATTTATTGTACCTTTCAACAGAAAAAAAATTCTAAGCCACGTGTTTACAAAATGTGTACTCCACCAAATTTAAATCCCATCGGCTTTCCTCTTTTTATACTATTCTATTATTTTTGTCAGTGTGATTACTTTTTATCGCTTGTATTCAATTTTATTAAGTTTCCAGATTTAGTCCAGTCACTCATTACCAATTAACAAAATTCTACATGAATTCGCCTCCTTCAAGTAGACACCGATCATTCCATTGAACTAATCGTCTTGATCATCGGCGCTCTTCGAGGTGCCAAAGTTTATATGGTTAATAGCCTGAAAAGCATATCTGGGTGTCAACAAAATGCTGAGACACTTGCAGGGAAAATGCAGAAGGCGCTCGTCCTTGAGGCGCTCCGTGTCCTCAGGGTACAAGTGCACGAAACTTTTTCCAGATCATCGTATTGAGTTCATGGCAGACTGTAACCACCCACAGCTGAAATTTTACCGCGAATTCGCTGGGAGCAGGTGCAATTTTTCAGATTAGCACCTGCTCCCAGCGAAATATATATATATAATAAAAATTAAAGGTTAACAACCACCGCAGGGTCCCACTGGGAGCAACTGTCATCTAAAAAATGAAATCGGCTTCAAGTAGGACCGCGGTAAATCCCATTCATGGCCACGTCTCACAACCGAGAGATGGGTAGTCATAAGGACACGACGAAATCACAACGACAGGCCGGCGAAACTCTCGTGTGTTTTGAGGAAACGAAGCGACCCAAGGATAACAGCTTTCTGTATCCATCTCGCAAGTGCCATGGCATATTTTTGGCACGCGGGTATGGCTTTGAGGTTACAAACCAGTGATAGTTTCGCACCTCCCTGAGCACCTATCACAAGGACAATTTCTCGTACCGAATATTTTGGGTACAGTCGTTGCAGCTCCCTTTTAAGGTCTCGATACCTTTCCTCCTTTTCTATCTCCTTGGCAGTGATGCTGTATTCGGAAGGAGCCGAGATTTCGATCACGAATATAGTTCGTTTCTCGAAGTCTTGGAGAACAATGTCAGGCCTCATATAAATATTTTTTTAATCCGGTGGAGCAACAAAAATCGTTTTTGTGATAAGTTTTTGGAGGGCGGGGGCGGGGTGTCAAAAAATTCCCAAAATCCTTCAATAAATTATCAATAAAATGAAAAACATATATAAAATCAATATAAATATTCGATTTTTTTATTAAAAAATACAATCAAATGAATCAATAAAATCAATAAATTGAATGAAATCACTAGAATCAATCAAATCAATTCATTATAAATAAAATGAACAACATCAATAACATCAATCAAATCAATAAAATAAATTTATACTGGTTTCACTAATTTCATTGTTTTTACTGATTGTATTGATTTATTTTATTCGTTTTATTAATGTTATTGATTTTATTTATGTTTCTCATTTTATTGATAATTTATTGAAGGATAATGGGAATTTTTTAGCACCCCCGCCCTCCAAAAGCTTATCACAAAAAAGATGTTTGTTGCTCCACCGGATTAAAAAAATATTCATATTTATCAGCAAAAAATTGTCATAATTTTATAAATGACTAGTTTTTATAATTTCGGAAATCCTTAAATTTATGCATCAATCGAAGAAATGATTGATAAAATTAGAATTCATAAATAGATTTGCAGCGAAGCCCAGTTTTGAAATATCAGAATTGGAAATTTGAGGTAGTTTTGAAATTCATTGCTTGGCGAACTGCGAAATTTATAATATATAAGGAAAAGTGAAGACTTGCCAGTTCTGTAATTTTGGAATTATCAGTGTGTAAAATTTTGTAATATCGTAATTCATATGTGACAAAACTTTATATATGTTATATCTTTGTAATAAATAATAATTATTGTCATTTTATTATTTCATTAAATAGTGACTAAAAAATAGAAACTAATTTCCCAATGCACTTATATAAAAAGAATTAGTTTTTACGAAGATATTAACAAAATAGGGCAAAAATGGATCATATCCCATGCTTTTGGTCAATTGTTTTCCCTTCAGTATTCAACGAAGCAAAGTTAGCTGGTGGTTGAGGTGAAAATATCTAATGTGTGGTTTGAACTTCAGAGCATTGGAGGGCGAATTTGACAGGTGGTCAGCATGCCGTGTTTGCTTTGCTGCTTACAAATACAGTCTTATGGTCTTCACATGCACAGGTCATCTCAATTTTGTACCCACTTTTCTCCATTTCGCGACGTATTTCGCAAAATTGAGGTTCACAATCATAAAGTTCTGGGTCTTCGGATGTATGATGACGCCTGAAAATGCTTCTGTGATGTCAGAATTGCGAGTAAAAAACTAAACTTGCGAACGGTTCTCGCCGTTCAAATGCTGTTTTCTGCTATCCAAAGATATCTCCCTTTCAAAAAATTTATAATTTCCGTGAAAATGATGATTGCCTCAGCAAAAGGCTTCATTCCTCTAAATTTTATTGATCCGAGGATCTCGCAAAACCCCGGATATTTGACAAGTTTTCTTTCTTTTGTTCTCAAATACTTGGGAAAAATATATATTGAGTCAGTGCCGTACCTATAAAAAAAATTCCAAGTCGGATTTAATCAACACCCTTGAGTCAACAAATAAACAACGGAGTCGTTTGTTGAACGAAAACAATTTTTTTTTTTGGAATAAAATTACTATATTTTATTTCTAGCGCAAAACTGAATGGCAAACATGCATGAAATATATAAAACTATTATTATTATAAACAATTATTGTGAAAAAATTAATAGATTCTCAGTGTTCTGCAAATTTCACCTCTTTTTTCAGTCTTGTTGCTTGATATGCTCATAGAAGTTGCAAATTCTCATTACTTTTTGTCAAAGTATGACAAAAATGATTTTTATAAACAAATTGGATAAACAAAAGCAAAATTTTGTCATTTTCGCGCAGAATTTTTTGTTCTTTCACGCGAGTTTGCGTCTAAATGCGTTAATATAACCCAACTACAGGAAATTGATTAGTGTTAACAACTGTTATTTTTTAATAAACAAATTAGATAAGCAAAAGCCAAAATTTAGCATTTTTGGGCAGAATCTTTGATTTTTTCACGCGAGTTTACTTTTAAATGCCTTAACGGAGAGGCCGAACTACAGGAAATTGATGAGTATTAACAATTGTCATTTTTTATAAACAAAATGTACAAACAAAAGCAAATTTTTGGCATTTTCGCGCATAATCTTGGGTTTTGTACGCATTTCAGCCTCCAAGTACGTTACATGAGAGATCTAAGTACAGAAAAGTGTTAATTTATAACAGTTGCCATTGTTATAAAAAATTTGATATAAGGTAGCACATTTTTATGTTAAAAATTTAAATCCTTTACTTTTATAAACAAATATAATGAACAAAAGCCTCATTTTTAATATTACATTAACAGAATTAAATTTTTTTTAAATTAAGATCGAAAAGAAATCTATTTTATCATGAATAATTTTATGCAAAACCATATATTTTTTAAAGAATATAAAATGATTATATATTTTTAATTGTTGAATTGATTGTTATTTGTAATGAAAAGGGACTTTGTTGAAATAGACAGAAATTGGGGTAAAGGGATTGATGTGATGGGAGGACCTGTGAAAAATATAAAAGAATCCTCAAAAAGAGTTCTATTGGAGTCTCAGTTCTAAATGATACCAACTTTTACTTAAGCCGCAACTTTACTGAACCCTTAGTTTTTTCTGTGAAGAGGTATTCAATATTTGAACTTCAGAATTTAATCATACACTTTCTTAAATTCAGATTAACTTTACTTGAATTCATATACATTACTGCTTAATTTAACTTCATCTCTGAATTTGAATATATTTCGCAATTTAAGATGTAAGATTTTTATATTTCCATTCCTATTAGAACTGCCTTGTAATTTTTTTCTCGTTCTCTTCATTTTTATAGTGTCAAAGTTGTATTTTTCCAAACTTTTAGTAACATAAGAAATTGTGATTATAAACTTGTTGAATGCTAGAATTCTCTATATTGATAAAAAATTTAATTTTACGTAATTTTTTCAAAACTACTTTAATATTCCTTTTCCCTTAAGACATAAGAATTATATTTGAAGACGTTTTAAAGATAAATTTGTTCTCCGAAGAATCTTTAATGAGTTATTTTGAAAACAAGTCCAAAATTTCCTATTTATCTTTAAACGTTATCAAAAGTGATTTACAAAAAAATTATTTTTTAATTTTCTTCAGGAATTAATTTTGGCTTCAAAGCTTCCTACAATGAGTTTTAAAGGATATTCGAAAATCAATTTTGTAGTATGTATTGATTTTCGTTAAAAGTTGGAATATTTAATTTTTCATTGTACATATAAAAGGGATGATTTGGTGTTTGCGATTTTTCATTCGTTGTAGATAAATTTTAGATTTCACCTTTATCATGACTGCGGCTTATTTTGTTCCTAAAAAGATTCTTTATAATAAATACAATTCGGGGTAGTTTCAATCAAACAGCAGTTTCGCACAAGTTAAAATTATCAGAAATAAATCATTTATACTCTTCTTAAATAATAACTGACTATATCCACCACAAACAGGATTATATAAAAATCTTCTTACTAATAAAAGAATGATACAGTGAATGCACAAGGAAAAAAAAATCGGAAAAACCAAAACTCATTTTTAATAAACAATTACATAATAAAGTGTTTAAAAAAAATTACACTCATATTCTCCTTCTAAATTATATACTTAACTTTGAGGTTATACCTTGTGTACGTTTTAGGAAAATAAGAAATATACTAAATCGGATACCGCACACGGTTCTGCTGTCCGGCAGATCGCGCCTATTGCCGTGTAACCAATCAGAAGAATCTATCGGATACCAACCTAGCTCACGGCAACGGTTAAAAACTGAATAACTACAAAAATTAAAAAAAAACTCTTGGTTTTCGTATTTTTGGCAATTATATAAATAAAAATTTATTCTTAATACTTATAAACTGAAACATAATTAAAAATACACAAAAAAAGGAAAATCTATTCTTTTTTTAAATTTAAGATCGAGAAGAAATCTATTTTTCCATGAATATAATGTTATGCAAAATAAGCATGACAAAGATTCATAATTAAAAATCAGACTTCCAAACAACCTCACTTTTCGACTCATTAGAGACCAAAAATAACAATTGAAAGAGAGGGACAAAAAAGGAAAAAGTCGACCAACTCCAACATCTCACTTTTTCCTTTCTCCGTCTTTTTCATACTGCTAGGGAACCAACATGTTTCGAAGCCAATTTAGACCTCCTTATCATGACTCGGCAATAACTAATTGAAAATTATAACAATTGTTCCAATCACAATGTAACTTTAAAAACTTTAATTTCTCTTTTATTTCCACAAAAATTGAAAAGGATCAACAGAAACCGATAATTACGATGTGGAGTGTATAAAGTCACGGCATGTACTAACATTGAGTTTGGACAGAATAACTCTTAGAAGTTGTCAGATTTTCGGAAAAGGTACTTGTTAAAGAGAAAGAGAGGGAGAGAAATTTAAACAAGGTGACTTTATTTTATCGTAGTTTTTACCCCTGTTATGGATAAGGGACTCGATCTTTACGAGCGACTCAATACATGCCAAACAGAAACTTGTAAAAGAGCACCTGTTAAACGAATATTCAACTGACCTAACAGAAAAGTGCAGTTTTAAGGATTTCATCAAAATATTAATGTTTGTTTTTCAAAAATATAAAAAAAACAGTTACAATGCAAAGACATCATAATCTCATCATAATGAATAATGATAATAGTAAGAATGAATAAATATATCAATTATAAATGTTAAAGCAATTTTATTTTTATCTTACTGATATTCTTATTTTTAATAAGTATGAGGTAAGAGAAAAATATTTAAAAACATTTTTTAATTGCATCCTTCATAATAAAATTATATTCTTTAAAATTAAAAGTAACTCAATCATGTTTTTGAAAGAATAAAAAACTAAATAGGTTGAAAAATGAATATCTGAAGATTTGAATAAACTCCCAGTTTTTGTGTTCTTCACAATTATATAAATAATAAAAACTTATTTTTAAAAATTCTCTTAATATTGTATTGTATTGTATTGTATTTTATTACTCTCCCTTTTATGGGTTTAAGGGCTCCGTTCCCTTTACATCTTTTACAATTTCACTTAACCACTATGCCTTATGTTTATCTTAACCTATAATCGCTATACTTTTTTTGTCTCAATTCAGAAAAACTTCAGCTCAGGAGTAAACTTTTGTTTGATCTCTAAATGGTGCTTTCAATTTAACAGAATATTGTTTCAGTCTCCTGAAAAATTCTGATTTTGTTGGTTATGTAGTTCTGTACTGCAATCCTACAAATAAAGGCAAAATCAAGTGAATGAGAAACGTAAAATGGGAAATCGAATGATAATTATCTTTAATTTCCTATTTTTCAGTTCTTATTTGCTTCATTTTGTCTTCTTCTTTTTTGTTGAATTATTTTTTTAAAATAAATTTCCTTATTATTATTATATTATTATTATTAGAAATTAAAAAGGAAGCGGCATATACATATATAAAGACCAACACATGCACGTGTCTGTAGTTCTCTGGCTCATCGCAGATGGCGCTGAACTTCGCCATTTCTCTGCACGGGAGTTGACCGAGCCTGACTGCCTTTTGGTGAGCCCTGCCCTAATGACCCAACTGGATTGCAGAGGTTATGATAAAAGTTGTATCCAGTTGTTCCAGTAGTAATGACAGAACTTTAGTAACGATGAGATACCAGCTCACATCCTGGAGAAAGCCAAGAGTGCGGTAGATAAATCAATGCAGGATTCAAAACTTTTTTCTACTTTTCGAGGATTGAAAGTATACTTGCCATACAGTAACATGCCAAGTAAAGGGCAAGGAACGAACGTTTTTGTAGAGGCAATTTTTATTGCAAATTATAGATTAAAGATTGGTTTATTGTCCTTTGTAATCTGATTTTATTCCCTCGCCCTACAGCTTCAGAATCTTGGCTTAACTTTACATGTATGAGAAAAAAATAGCGTGTGTAACGCGGGAGTAATTGGTCTTCGCCTCTTGCGGGAAAACTTTGCACTCGCTCAATTTGACTAACTTTACTCCCTTGACACACAATATACTATTAGAAATCCTTCGGTCAGTTTCTCGATATTAGCAGTAAAAATAAGCCTTCAAAATTTCATCAATTTATCTACAACCGTCTTCAAGTCATTGTGTTCACAAAAAAGTGTGACATTCACACACACACACATACATCCGGAAAATTGTTCAGAACATTGTATTATAGACATTTTTTTAATTGAGGAACGTTCAATTAAACGAAATAATTTTTTTTCGAAATTGATACCATTACAAAGCTTCCACTATAAGAAAGCAATTATTATAAATCCAACTTTTCTTCAATTAGGTATGAATGCACAATCAAATATAAAATTACAATCACAAAAAAATGCATTTCTCTATTCTGCTAAGTTAGAAATTAGTGCCGACTGTAGTGAATTAAAACAAGCGTTGTATGTAGAAGTAGGAAAAATGAAACATTCTTGGCTTATTAATTGCAAATTTTAAAATTTTAAAAATAGGAACAGATATGGAACCAGGTAGAGAGGGAGGAACTTGGCTAGCGATATCGACAAATGGTCGAGTAGGAGTGACACTAAATCTACGTGGTGAAACCAGAAACTCAGAAACTCCAGCGGAAGGTCGAGGTTTTCTCATAACCGATTATCTAGTCTCAAGTGAATCGACTGCAACTTATTTGAACAAATTACACCAAGTAAATCAGCAGACTCAGAAATATAATCCTTACACTCTCGTTCTCATCGAATTAAAGTACGTATATTTTTATGTTATGTGCATAGTAATAAAACGTGAAAAAATTCTTAAAGTTTGCATTATATACTTCAAATCTCTGGAACCTTTAACTTTTCATTCCGAAAATAAAAAAATAAAAATATTGCAGCACTTCACTAGGAATGTGTTGAATGCTTTTAGTAAAAATAAAGTTGAGCACACGAATGATAGTTTTATACACTAAATGAATTTGATCAATTTTATTGCAACGTATGTACAAATAAGTTAAATTAAACTCTTTGACGAGTTCCAAATAAAAGATCTAGTTTCAATACACAAACTAAATCTGGGCGTCCGCCAGAGTCTCCAGAACGTGGGATTTTTTGGCCCCCACCACATTCCCATCCGGGAGAATACATGCAAACATAGCGTCGGTGAGTCGGCCAGCCCCGTTTGAGTTCATTTCTGTTTGCAAAAATTGACTCCTTGAAGAAAGACTTCAAAACATGTAATGAAGTCTTGAGTCATTTAATGATTATGTTTTTCAGGAATTATTGTGGAATGTTTTATACTATCCGATTCTACAGTTGCTTTTTTTATCATTTATGTTTTATTTTTCAATTCATTTTAAATATTGTAAAGTCAAAATAATAAAAAATTATTATTATTTTTAAATAAATAAATTAATCAAAATTTTTACTGTATACTTACCTCTGATATTTACCTTTCTTTTCATGCTATTTTAGGTTCTAATCACAATTTTGGGGATTTTAAGAGGAAAGCAAAAAAGTTAGTACATTCCAAACTCCGAGTAATGCCGCTTTTCGGGGCTGTAGGGGAGTATAATTCCAAGAAGCCATGAACCCCCACTCTAACCGCGGTCACGCTCGAGTGCGTGGAGCAGAACTCAGCTGACAAACTCCGAGCAATGCCGCGCGTCGGTTAGGTTAAAAATCTATCTCGAACATCGTTTTATGTACCTAGAACTGGTATAATCTACTTATCTAGCAAAGTAGACTCCAACATTTTCTATTTTCTTTCCGATTTTCAGGTTACACCGTGATTAATATGAATAGAAAAAATGGTTTTATGTGAATAATTCCAACTTTTAGATTATCACCCTTATACAAATATTTTATTACAAATGTTATATTAAATAATTATTTTAATAGGAGGCCTTCAGTTGATGCAAAACTTAATTTGCGGTCCCATGATGCAGAAATAATACAGGATGAGTACCGATTTTTAGAGAAGCAAGTTTTAAACATAGAAGCAGAAAATAAAGAGAAGATGAGAGAACTTTCAGAAAGGCGAGAAAAATTACAAGCAGCACAGGAACGATCAATACGCTTATTTACTAGGAGTAAAATTGTTTTACACCGCATGGAGAAAGTGATTGAGCTAATGGAACAATGTATAAAAAATACTGATTATTCAGAATTAGGATTTGATTGACTATTTGTCGTCACAAGAGAAAAATAATTTCCTGTAATGACTTGCATTTCCTTGGATGGCCTACCAAAAGTTAAGTTAACATCTTGTTACGTGAAAAAGCACCGGCGTGAAAAATACTTAATATTCCATTTTCTTATTGATGAACCCGTTAATGTAATTTCTCTTTAAATATATATATATATTTTATCTCACGATTTACAATGTTGTCAACTGTATTCTGTGTTGTGTCTTTCAGATAACTGCGGGATTTCGGCGGGAGAGAGTGCTATTCCAGAATATGGCACCCGCACCCAGCGAAATCGCAGTACAATTTCAGCTGTAACCATGTGTCTCATATAAAAAATAGGTTATGCAACCACCGCAGGGTCTCCGTAGGAGCTACTACCATCCATGAAAATGATCGTGAGATGGGTGGCCAGAGGGCACGACGGAATCACAATGAGGGGCTAGCGAAACCCTCGAACTGGTTACGAACCAGTGATTGGTTCGCACCTCCGAGAGCACCGATCACAAGGACAATTATTTGAACCGAATATTCTGGGTATAGTCACCGCAGCTCCCTTATGAGGTCTCGATATTATATATATTTCTAACTTGTAGATTCAGTAAATTCAGCACTTTTCGTTCTCGACAATTGACTCTATATACCTCGAGCGATCGGCAGGGCCGGGTCGCGGCCGATACCGTAATAGCTGCTTGAGCTGATCTTAGGGCTGCATCATGTCTGTGATACAATATTATAATTTCTACCTTATAATATTTTCTTTTAATATCGCTTAGGCACTGAAAATCAAAATTTAGAATATGGTAATCGTACTTAATTTTTCCTTACTAGCAGAAGTGTGATGCAAAAGAGGAGAGGGCTAATTTTTTCACCCTAAATGACGCACCTCTGAAATGTGATGCTGGTATTCGTCACATGATGTTTTCCAGACAAGATAGTAAACTTGGTTTTCCAAAAGGGGGTCAATCTCTCTATGCATCTCACTGTGTGTAGATGAACCTGCAAGCTGACCAACAGACAGATTATATATCTATGGGAGGTTGAAAGGAAAGCTTTCCGGTGATCAATCCAGGTCATGGACAGATTGCGATTAATGAATGCAGCGTCTTCGTAGACGCTTCTACGATTTGACGGTTCTCCTGACAAGCTGCTACATCTTCTTTCGAGCTACTTTGTACGCAAATCGCTCCCCACACAAGTGCAACAGCCCGCACTATCCTGTCTTTCAGGATAGCTGTAAAGATTTTATCGTTTTCAAACAAGTTATTGGCCTGCAGTTCCTTGGTGCTGAACACGGGACCCGTTATGCGTTGCCAAGCCAATTATCTTGTTCAGTTGATGCAAGCGTAATTTGGTCTTTTGATCTTTTGTCAAGTTTTAGCCCTCGATTTGAATCATTCAAAGCTCTCACCGCATCATAAACTGAACAATTGATGGTTCAGTGGTCAAACTCCATCGAGAGAACCTCACGAAGGGCGGCATACATTTCAGCCAGACCTTGGGGCTTAGGAGGAACGTGGATGTTAATATTCTTCCTTGTCCTGAAATCGCCATTATCTCTCAGGAGATTCCCGATTTCCGTGATCGGTCTTAATATATTATCCTCTTCTTCGTCTGCGGTTTCTTGTTGCAGCAATTGGTGATGCGTTCTGCGAAAATATCCTGTTCGTCAGAGATTGTCAGCGCGCTTACGTGACGACTGTTACAAAACGTGCGGAAGCCCTGGATGTTACTGGCACCACAGAGTGTGCATGCGGGCTATGTAGCCTCTGCGAATAGGGATAATGCGGCAATCAGAGCAGTCCAGCAAGTCATCGCTAAGTCGATCCGTTCACTCAATATTGTTAACGTCTTGCCGGTCCGTCGTCGTATTTCCATCTAAATTATTTTCAGCACCCCGAACTCTAGGGCGATGGTCACTGTTCGCGTACACATTTTCGGGTGCTATATCGTTACACCTTTTGTTTTTCCAGAGCTTGGGTCCCTGTACCATGGGTTTCTGCTGAATATGGTTATCTGTATACATATAGTATATATAATTAAAAACTAAAGGTTAACAACCACCGCAGGGTCCCACTGGGAGCGACTGTCATCTAAAAAATGACATCCGATGTCATTTTTTTAGATGACAGTTACTCCCAGTGGGACCCTGCGGTGGTTGTTAACCTTTAGTTTTTATATATAGTATATCATTATTAAAATAAGTACCCACATAAAAAGTAAAATTTGAAAAAAACTTCTAATTAAAATTCGGAACACATAAATACTTTGATGTTCACAAAAACATAAAAACAATTTTGTTGCAAGAATTAATTTTTTCAAGCTTTTTGAATTTTAAATCGTTTACGGCAAAACTAATAATTTTAAAACATGGTAGACGCTGGAACGAGAAATGACCGGCATTTTTTCGGACTTGGAAAACCGGAAAAAAGCAGTGAATTTAATACTTAAACAAATGTAAACGTACGATTAAAACTTTATAAATTACTTTCAATTTTAAAATAATTTTAAATAATAGATTCATGATCAAACGCTTTTATTCAATTTCAAATCATATTTTCAAACATTGTTCCAGTTTAAACTCTTCTATTTTAACCCATTGCAAATGGAAATTTTTTCATTAACAAATAAAATTTTTTCTTCAAATTCTTTGCAATATTTGACTGTTTATTTAAAATAAGCAATAATAAATCACATACTCAAAACTAAAGAATTTGAAACTGAAATGTTTCAAATAGAAAGCCTTGAATTGTTAAAGTTTCAGAGTTTAAGTTTCTAATTTAAAAAGTGTAATTTTAAACGATCAATGTAGACATTTTCAATATTGCTGAAGTAAAATTTTGTAAATTGTTTGTTTTTAAAGCTATTCATAGTAACTGATTCTATCGGATCTTCCAGCTTTAAACATTAAAATGTGTAATGATCTAAATATAAAAGTTTTAATCTTAAACTACTGAATTTGAAACGTTTTGTGGTCAAAATTCACAATTTAAAACGTTGATTTAAAAAAATTTTTGATTTCCAATTGTGACCTTTAAAATAAAAATGCATGAGGATTAGACATTTTTGTTCCATCCTGCGTCGGATAGTATTCAGTATAGCAGGATACATTTTTAGTGTACACATATCTCTTTCTAGTGATGGACTTTTAAGAAAACTATATTTGTGTTGAATGAAAGAAAATTCAGTTTAGTACTTACGACGGATTATGTCCATGAATTGTTTGAATAATTCTGGCCGATGCCGGGACGCCAAACACTGGCACACACCGACGAATTTACACTCTCCTATCGGAACTTAGTGGCGCGCCGCAACATCCGTGTATTTTAAAACATTGTAGATTTCGGTAACTCTGAGCGACCATGATCCATAATTCTCTCCGTTGAAGAATAATGAAAATCCATTTAGAGAAAATATATATTGTTTTCAATTTTTAAAAAGAAAGTATCTTACTATTCTACATTTATTTTCTCTTCAACTTATTTGTAATAATCATTTTGAACTTTAACCGTACCGACTTCTTATATTTATTATCAGTTCGGTAATTATTTTTGAACAGTTCGAGTTGTTTTACCGAAAAGTTATTGTTTATTCACTGAATTTTTCTCATGTCCGCCACATGGTTACAAATTCGGTGATTCGTCAAGACCAAGTTTTTTCCGTGTAGTCTACACTCTACCGTCTATAGGCATACTGCATACTACAGACTACAGGCACACATTCACCTTCGTAAAAACGATTTTCACTGACGCATTGGACTTCAAAAAGTGAATATTCGATAAAAACCAGCGAAAGAAAATTTCGCATGAAAATAATACCTACCTTCTTATTTAGGATTAGAGTGTAAAAAATACCACGGAATTCGTATAATTAAAATCTACCTTCGAAAAATTATTCAAAACAAACGTTTTCTCATGCAGTACATCATGGCTGTAAAAGAAGGTGGCATTCCAAAGTTATTTATTTTAAATTGAAAATTACTGCATAAAGTTGCCCTATCAAAAACAGGACACCATGTGCCTAAAGTAATTTCTGCAAAAAATAATGCTCTAAAAAAGAATTCTAATTCTTACAGTAAGAAGAAAGCTTGTCTAAAGCTTTCAAATCATTAAAATACACACACACACACACACCGGGTATATATATACCGGGTGGCGCAAGAGTATGAAAACCCCTATAAATCTCTGTGGTTTGTTAAAAAAAAGCAAGGTCATACCGTAGGTAACTTTCAACGAGAAATCGAACGATGACCTTTGACTTGACCTTGAACCTCATTTTCAAGGTCATTTCGAGGTCAGCTTTGTTTTTTTTAATATTGGGAATCCCTATTTTTGGCGCCAGAATGGAAAAGAGCGGGAAATTTTTCGTTCGGGTATGTGTTCAGGTCAAGAGTTAACGTGACCTCTACAGGTCAAATTAAGGTCAAAGTACGCTGTTATATGACCACGTAGGAATCTCGCAGAATGAGTGAAAGAAATTAACAAAGGTCATGCCGCAAAATAACCTTCAAAATGAGTTTCTAGGTCAAATCCAGGGTCACCGTTGGATTTTTGTTTAAAAGTTACCTAGGGTCTGACCTTGGTTTTTTTAAAACCACAGAGATTTCTAGGAGTTTCCATAATTTTTCGCCACCCGGTGTATATATATATATATATATATATGAGTATTTATGTATGTACCGTATATGTATTTAAAATGTATTTAACCTTTTACATTTATGTATAACCTTTATACATTTTTTATTAGAGTTGTTAAACTTTCAGAAGCTTAAATGTAATTTAAAATACAATTTTGTTTTATAGTAGAATCTGCTATTATGCGAGAAAATGGTCAAACTAATAATACTTTCTTCTTAATAAAATATACTGATTATATTTTCAATATTTCAAATCACAGTACATAGTATACTTTTTCTTTAAATAAAAGTTCAAAAATACCTTATTTAAACGAAAATTACATAATAATAATTTTTATATTATAATATAATAATTGTTTACATAAATATTAATTTTATACAATTAAGTACATTCCAAAATGTTTACATTATAAGATCTAATTTTTTAATATAATTTTCAGACTGCACTTGAAAATTCATATTTCCTGCACTTAATTTCTTTACCAAGAAGTATAAGATGCGATAATACCTCATAATTTACTTTCAAATTCCCACATTTAATTTATTTTCATCAAATAAACCACATATTTTGAAACATTATTTCCAATAGCCCGCCGAAATATCAACATTTTACCTGAATTATCGTCTGCTACGAGCAGTCAGAGAGGTATTTATTTATTTATTTTAATATTATATACATTTCTGAAAGCTGAAAAATATATACGAATAAAATAGATGTCTCAAATTCTTACTCCAATTACTTGTTGTAGTTTAAACACGTTGTCTGTGCTTAAAATTAAATAATGACCGCTCTTGCTCGCTGTGCTTGGTCATGACTGAAAATGCTTGGTCTTGCTCATGCTCGAGCACGAGCAAGGTGGTAAACGTCCATCACTAACTATATTAGATGGGAATATGCAAGCTGCCATCTTGGTTCCCCGCGAAATTCAATATCGCTCACTTGGTATCCAATTTTTAAGAGATGAATTTTGGTCTAGAACCTAATTAAATAGTAATGCGTAACAAAATTGAAGTAAAGTAAGCTGTAATATTTCAAGATAATAATATTATTAGGAAGCTACATTTTTTTAACTTTATAATATAATGATCAATTGAAAAGAAAAAATGGCAAATTATTCAACTTATCGGTAACACGTACGTTTTAACTATTGATTCGAAATTTTGTGTAATTCAAATAAATATAAAAATGCATACATACAGCAAAAAGATATGCTTTTATTAAATTGAAAAAAACTAATACGGGTTCAGTCTTTCTCTTTGTCCTAGTGGAAAACGATCATGTTTAAATCCATCTTTGCTTCTGTTTTTACAAGACGGAGCACTACAGCAGACCATTTTTTTGTATATTCTAAACTTAATTTTAACTAAAATACAGGACATGCTTATCGCATTGTTTCTGGCAAACTGTCCAGGAACCAATAAGGCGGTTGCATATTCCTGTCTAATATAGTACCCTAGTCGACCCATCCATCTTGGATGGGGTTCGGGCGCCGGTTTTGAACCGACTGGGGAATACGAATGAGATTGCAAGAAGTTGAAAAAAATTGCAGTGTACAAAATAATTTGCTATGCATAGTATCAAGAAATTGATATAATTCATGATTAACTGGAGGATAAATGTTACGTATGTAATATTTATTAAAGAACTTCTAAAGTTTTGAAGCACGTTTGAAAGTGTATTGGAGTAAAGATATGAATAATTTACGAAAGACTGTAGTCTTTTTACGCTAGGCTTCCCCGCTAAAAATTCATTTGAAATAATTCATTGAAGTTAATGCCAAGGAGTTGATCCTTATTTTTATATAAACTTCAAACTGACATCCTTATTTTTATGTACATTTTTACAACATACTACTGCACAGTGCTTTACCATTTTTATCTACAAAAATGAAATGAAATGTAATTGCAATTTAAAGAAGTAACGAAAAGTCATCTGAATACGGGTCAAGACAGTTTAATATCAAAAAGTTAGTCAATTCCGAGATAATCGACTGTGAATTTGAAAATTAAAATTACATGATTTCAAACATTTTGAAATATTTGAAACATTTCAAAGGACTTCAAAAAGATTTTTTGAACAGTTCAAATATTTCAAAAGATTACATGTTTTAAAAGATTTCCAAAGATTTCAAACATATTTCTTAAAAATTTCAAGAGTTCAAAGTGATTTAAAATCATTTCAGAAAATTTTAAGAAGTTTCAAGGATTTCGAAAATTACGCACTGATTCGACAGACTTCACGAATACGTGTACACAGGGATTGGGAGCGAAATGGCGCTCGCTACTTTTCTCTTCTCTAGGCAAAGGGGACAATATAGCACGTCAGGATGTTGTGTCCGCAGCCTAAGTGTTGCATGAGTGTACGTGATGCCATAAATTTCGTTCAGGGGACTGTAGACCTATTCTTCCGAGGTCCCAGTTCGGAATGAGTACGGGGTCTGTAGCCTGTAGTGGTGTTCGTCTCTTCTTCTGTTGAACGCTCACACATGTGTTGAACGTTATGCCCAACACTCTCAAGTCTTCAACGCCGAAATGAACGATCTCTGATATTGAAGGACAGGCGTTCTCACTGGATGCCGAGAAAACTCCAGCAAAACTGGACGCTATTCGAATCTCCGCCGTGAATGAACAGCGTGGCGGGGAATCGAACCCCGGTCTCCCGCGTGACAGGCGGGGATACTTACCACTATACTACCGAAGACTATACTATCGAGGATTCAACCCACTACTTCTATTGACACCAGGAAAACGTTGGACTCTTTAGCTTGAAAACTTAACTCTTTTGTTGGATATTCATCTCTGTTGGTAGAAAATTAATCTTTTTGGGTTGAAAATGCATCTTTTTTGTGTGAAAATTCAACTCTTTTGTTGAGAATGCGAACTATGTCCACTTGAAACTTTGAACATTTATATAAAAAAAGGTTTTTGTTATAAAATCAAAAAAAGTCTCTCCGGCGGGGAATCGAACCCCGGTCTCCCGCGTGACAGGCGGGGATACTTACCACTATACTACCGAAGAATGTACTATGAAGGATTCAACTCACTATTTATAGTTAAACCAGGGACGTGCCTAGTGTGAGAGTGTGCAGGAAATATTTTTAGACATTCTTTCGTGAATTAGAGACAGGAAAGCTTAAGAGCATGGTGACCTTGTGAGGTAATAAGGTACAGAGATGAACTGTTCTACTTTTGTATTTGAATTCCTCAACTTTAGGATGATTTTATTGCTAGTTATGATTTTTGTTAAATTAATTAATAATGTTTTTTTACAATATAATAAAGGTGACGCTAGATTGTGCTAGGGTTATGTTGATTTGTTACGCAAAACGTTTTTTTCATTTTTTAAAAGATTTCTGAACATTTTAAAAGCTTTTCATTTCTTTTTCTTCTGCCGAAACCACAAGTGATACTAATGCAAGATAAGTGATACGTCATGTTCGGCGTAAAATACGTACTTTTCTTTCATCCCAAGTTTCTACATTTTACAATTTTGAAACACAAAATATTTTTCTTCTTAATTCTTGGTAAAAACGCCTTTTGTCTGTAGTAAAATTGTATTATACTTAACTAATAACATTCTTTTAAACATAAAATTCCTGAAAGCTTTTTTTTAAGTTTAGGGTTTTGAGCTATAGTTCGGATAGTGTGAGTAATTAAGTTTGTTAAGAGGCAAAGTGTTTTAACACCTTTTTCCATGTCAAAAGTTACTCGGAATCTCAAATTTGAGTTGCCAAGCGTGATCTAGATCTATCTCTTGTTTTTGTTAAAGGTTGAAAATATAGCATGGCGTCTAAATCGTTTAAAAGTTTAGCAAAAGCAAATCGGTCAGGTGACCAAAAGTTTAAACGGCACTGTTGAAAGAAATGGTCGCTAACTTCATATACAATATATGCAAATGACGTCGCCCGAAAAATTGGGGGCCAAACGTATGAAAAATATTCGATTCCTCATCCCGAATTTCGGGCCGACTTTGCACTTCGGTAAATTAAATTAAATTATAACTTGTATATTAAATGTATTATAAACTCATTAATTTTAATATACAATTTATATTAAGTTTGATATAAATTTGTTAATATTAATATACAATATTAGACATGAGTAATATATTTAATATACTTTGTAAATTATTTCAAATCACACTACACGTATATTAAAATCATATAAATTTGTACATTAAAAGTAAATTAATTTTTTTTTTTTAAATTTTACAAATATTTTTCGCAATAGATTAACTGTGCAAAATTAGCCACAAAATCGATTCTTGGCCGGCCAAACGATGTTAAAGAAGGTTATAATTTCAGGTTATATTAACGTAAACAAGTTTTGATTCTTATATTTCGGACTTTATAGCAACAAACTATTATTAGTTTATTATTATCGAAGGCTTGCAGAGAATGTTGAGAAAACTGAATACTAACATGAATAAGAACATGGGTCTTGAAATTAATGTGAATAAAACAAAAATTATGATGTTTGAAGGAAATGTTGAAAAAACAGTGTGCAACATTGTGTTAGACGATGAGAGGATAAAAAAAGTTGATAAGTACGTGTATCTTGATAGTTTATTTACTGTTGATGGAAAGATTGACGTAGAGATAGACAGGCGCATAAACGAGGATAGGAACGTTACTGACAGTGTAGGAGTAATTACTAGAAGTAAAAATATATCAGATAAAGCTGAAATGACTATATGTAATTCTGTACTTACACCCACTGTTATGTACGGCACCGAGACCTGAACGTACCAAAAGAATGATAAGAGTAACATTAACGCGATTGATATGAAATCCCTGCGCAATATGTGAGGTAAAACGATAATGGACAAAGTTACTAATGAGAGAATCCTCAAAGAATGTTGTGCAGAGAAGACTCTGGTTGACAATAAAATGTTACTTATAATGTACAAGTATTACTATTTAACACAACTCAGTTTGGCAGATCATCTGACAGAACTTAACGTGAGTTGGTGGCACGTGGTGGATTTGATCGATGAAATATCGTTTGGCCGGCCAATAATCGATTTAGTGACTGACTTGGCATGGTTAACGCCACGACCTAGTTTAAAACATGTAATTTACAAAAAATTATAAATTTTTGGAACAAGTGAGTCCTAGAAAATAGTTTCTTGTAAAAAATATAAAAAAATTGCATCGGCCGGGAATCGAACCCGGGCCGCCCGCGTGGCAGGCGAGCATTCTACCACTGAACCACCGATACTTGAATTTTATACAAAATTCTTGAATTTGTAAGCCAAACAGGGGAATTTTCTATAAAACAGTCGCATTTTCAACCCGAAAATGTGAATTTTCGACAAAAATGTGAATCAAATAGAAATAGTTCGATTTGCACTACAATGATGAATTTTCTAAATCAACTTCTGGCTTGAACATTCGACTATTTGCTTTTTGGTTGAACTTGAATTGTTTCGTTGGAAAATTTGACCCTTTCTTTGAACATTCATCTTTGTAGGCTGAAAACTGAAATGTTTAACATGAAAATCTAACTATTTTCTTTCAATTTCAATTATTTTCCTAAAAGTTGAACTATTTTCTTAAAGAGTCATCTTTGTAATTGAAAATTCATCTTTCTTGATTAAAAATTATTTTTCGTTGAAAATGTTTCAAATAGCGGTATTGCATTCGGGCTCTTCTTCTTTGGTTGAGAATTCTATTATTAAATTTTTGGTGAAAAATGCATCTATTGTGGTGGAAAATTCTACTACTTGGTTGAAAATGAAACCATTCTTTCGAAGATGTCTCCTTTTTGGTATAGCTACAGCGTAATGCTAAAGTAATGCTAAAGTAATGCTAAAGTAATATGGCATTATAATTATTAAAAGAGGCAAAATGAATATGTGAACTGTTGCAATTATAATATGTTAAAATTTACGTTAAATGGTCATGCCATAATTGCAACAAGTTGCTTTTTCAGCGTTAAAAAATAAAAAAACAAAGTGGCTGTCATTGAAGTCGGACCCCTGCATGTTCGCAACGCGCTTAAAGACGCCATTAGCAGACTGCAATGACAGCCACATTATTTTCTCATTTTTTAACGCTGAAAAAGAAACTTGTTGCAATTACGGCATGACCATTTAACGTAAATATTAACGTATTATTATAATTGAAACAGTTTAAATATTTATTTTGTTTCTTTTATTAATTATAACGCCATATTACATTAGCATTACTTTAGCATTACGCTGCAGCGTAATGCTTGCGATCGGTCGGTCCGCCAGGGTTGTTAAAAATTATTTTTTTCTCATGAAAATTCAACAGTTAGAATTTTTGAAAATTCGTCTTTTTGCTGGAACTCACCTTTTTTGATTTGAAATAAAGAATTTGTGGTATTTGTGGTTTGGAATATAAAGTATACTTTTTTTATTGACCATACATTTTTCTTCGTTACAAATTGATCAACTTGATTACATTTTTTTTCTTAGATTACTGAGAAATCTTTCTTGGGTTTGAAATTTAAATTCTGTTAAAAATTTTCTTTTTGTTTTTGCAAATTCATCTTTTTTGGTACAAAATTATTCTTGTTAGTATTACTATTAGTAATCTATTCCGTTAAAAATTCAACTACTTTGTTGAATATTCATAGTTTTTGGATGAAGTTTACTTTTCTTGATTTACAATTGCAACCTTTTTTTGGTTGTATGTATTTCCAGTATTACAGTTCTCGTTCAGAATTCATTTTTTTTTGTTAAAAATGAATCTAATTGGTTGAAAGTGAAACAACTTTGTTAAAAATTAATTTTTTTAATGAAAGATTTACTTCTATTGTTGGAAATTGAATTTTTTATTAAAATTTAGTTTAATTTAAATTTCATTTTTTCAACTGACAATACAAGTATTTGGTTCTTTGGTTGAATTTAATAGGGTTTCATGTAGTATTGAATCTTTTTCAGTTTAACTTTTAACTATCAACTATGACAATTTTTGATGATAAAATGTTAAAATGTTAACTACTTCCTTAAAAATTCATCTCTATGGTTGAAAAGTCATTTATTTGGCTGAAAAGCCGTTTTTTGGGTTAACATTTATCTTCATTGGTTAAAAAATTCTATATTTTTGATTAAAATGGAATTTTTTGACTATAAATTAATCTGTTTTTGGTGAAGATTCAACTATTTTGTTGACAATTGGTCGCTGTTGCATGAATTATGCTGCTGTTCATGTCAAATTTAAACATTTTTCATCGAAACTTTTGAACTATTATATTTCTTCTAGAGAATTTATATATTTTTGTTAAAAATTGTACTACGCTGATAAAGATTCATTTTTTTGGTTGCAGATTCATTTCTTTGGTTGAAAGTTGAGTTACTTATGATTTTCCTAAAAACCATTAGAGGATATTAGTCATTAGGGGAATTATAGTAACAAACAAATCGCTAAGAAATTATGAGAAATTCATTATCAAAACATCGTTATATCATAGCAGTAGTAATAATTATTATTTTCGAATGATACTTTTTCGCAAGGTTCCGTTCAACATTCATCTGTTTTCGTTGAAAATAAACTTCTTTCGTGGAAGAGTCATCTTCCTGAATTTTCAAGACAAAGGGTTTCTCAAATATTATACTTATCAGCTTCAACACTCCATTCTTTTAAATTAAAAATTTAAAGCTTTTTCGGGTTTCAATTGTGTGCAAAACTACGAATCTTGCCGACGTTTCGTGAACACTGCAGTTCACTTCTTCTGGGCTGAGATGAAACTCACGTTTCAGGTTATGTTGTTCTTACATATATTCTCTACGATGCCTGTGATTGGCCAGAGCGCCCCATGGTAGGGACTGCTTTCCAACCGAGCAATTCACGCCTAACCCGAAAGGGAAACGGCTTAATGATATAATAATAATAATAATAATAATAATCATTCGGGTTCCAAGAATAAGGAAATTTCCAACAAAAACGAATTCTTCAAATTGAAAAGGATAAAGGACCTTTTTCAAACAAATCATTTTTCGCAGTTATTATCACAGGGGAGTGTCGGGTGGTACCGGACACTTTAGTCTTTTTATTAATAATCTAGCTAGTATCGATGGAAATAGAAATATAAAACGTTAATTATAATGTTAGTTGTTTTACTAACAACTCAAAAGCTGATATTCCAATAATAATTTACTTGAGGACCAAAAAAGGTTATTCAAAAAGAGTGTCGGGTAGTCCTGGCTACAGAAAAAATCGTAATATTTGGACATTTTATTATCATATTGAACAACAGAAAATCGATTTTTGAAATTAAGACTTTTAAATTTTATACACTAGAAAAAAAATATTCACCGATAAAATCAAAAGCCATTAGAGGTTACTGTGTTTACTAAAAGAGTCACATATAGCTTGCGAGCGAATTTATGTATCACAACGAAAACCAATCGTATGTTTTTTTGTAGTTTTTCAAATATTTGATGATAATGTTGGTCCATTTTCAGAAAATACATTTGTTTTCTAGAAACAAAATATTTCGATCGAATTTTTGTTTTTAAGCTAATGAGAGATATGAGTCTGTATTTCTGAAATTATCCTTTTCGACGATATTGAAAGATAATAATTTTGATTTATCATCGCAGAAAGTACAGTTTATTCAAAATCATAAGTGGTCTGGGGCTACCCGATGTACAGGGCTAACCGACTTTCCCCTAAATGCCAGGTATATTTTTCTCAAGTTTTATAAAAACGCTGCAAGCAGTTGAAAACTTCATATAATGTGAATCTGCCTCCCGCTAAAAATTAGCTGACATCGGATTCTCAACTTTATATGTTGTTGTCAACTGTTTGCAGCGTTTTTATCCAACTTGAGATAAAAAATATCTTCGGGATTTACTGTGATAGCGTAATCACATATTTGTCTTGTTTAGTCTACAATCACAGATTTTATCATTACTCGAATTCAGTAATCGTTGCCAAGATACGTCACACTCTCTTCTCCTTGTCCGGGAATCAGTTGAAATTAAGAACGAATAGTGAATTTTGTTACAACGCTTTCAGATAATCATCCCTGTTCTTCTAATATCCATTCTTTTCCGTAACCCTATCCTTTTGACTTCCACCTAGGTTCTATAATTGTGTAATGTAGCAGATATGTGACGCAGTGCTAAAATTGTTAAGTCACATTAATGTCACATGTGTTCTAGACTGAGTGTTTTATAATTGTTCTATACTTATTCCGTAACGAGGTAATGTAACCGTTACGGAGTGGTGTTACATAATGCGTAGTGCTATCGCAATTTAAGAATTTCGCAATGTTACAGATATGTAATGCAATTATGGAACTGATACATCACAAGAATAATGTAACTGTTACGTCATGGGAATGTGACGGTTGTTTTTGAAGACTTATTATACATCTGCTCCACAATCGCTCTGTAACCATTACAAAAATTACTCCTTGAAATTTAAGAATGGAATGCACGTCTCAATAAATATAACATGAATGTAAAATATTATCCAGATTTATAAGAAGGTACCATTCCTCAATAGATTAGAAGGAGAAACTTTTCTGGGAATTAGATTTTTAAAAACCTTTTTGAAGGTTTTATATTAATATGGAAAATATGACAGACTGCAATATAAAGAACGTAGTTTGATAATAATAATGTTATATTTATATTATCTAACAACTTTACACTTTTTGCTGAACAAATTTCTAAAATAGGTTACAGTGGAGGGATATTGGCGATAATTAGTGTATCTCAACACAGTAATAGGAAGTTATATTATTTTAATATGAGATTTTCCTATTTGAGAGTAGCAAGTTTTTATATTTTCTGTAGTAAAATCTGAGGTAGGAAAAATTATTACAGTAATTATTGAACTGTGCTAAAAAAATAGAAGTAGTTAGTATTTGAAACAACATAAATTCCTAAATTTGTCTGTAAAATTACTATTCTCGGTAGAAACATTCATAGTAATGTGACACACTTTACACGATGTCTCAAATTTTAACGTTTAAAATTGAAATATATAATGCTTCAATAAAATTATTATTAATAGGTTTAAAATTGAACCATTTTTGTTGAAAATTTTTATTTCACGATTCTAACTTATAAATGATTCATTTTCAATGTAATAGACGTAAACTTTTAGTAAACTTTTTTGTCACATAAGCTACACGCAGAAAAAAGAAATGTTATATTTACTTATCAAGAAATGTAAAGTATTTCTTGTAACCGTGACAGTAAAAACTGCTCTTAATCAGGGTGTGAAAATGTCAAAATCACTTAGCATTTCGTAAATGTCAGAATGAAGTTAAGGTGAATTTAACGGTAATCATTTAGTAAATCAAACCTCTATTCCCTAGTTTTAAATACTGTAAGATATGTAAAATTCACTGAACCGAGATTACAATAGTGGTGCAGTGAACATTACAGAAGGATCGGAAAGGAAACCGAGAGTCGCAATTGGTTGATGTTTTGTGCTGAGAAGGTCACCAGTCTTCAGCAGCGTTGTAATAGATTGGAGGTCAAATGTGAAAACCATTAAATTAATCCCTTTCTTAATTAATTAATATTTAAATTGAAATATTTTTAATCTGTGTAATACCTTTTGAAATCTGGTTTACTTTTTTACAATGTTTAAAAAGATTTAAAAGCTTTGTGACATAGTTGCCTTATTTGAAATAGACGCCTTTTTAAACCTTTCGTAACCTGCTGTACGCTAAAAATCCAAATGTTGAAATCCTTAAGAAATCCGTTATATGGTCATGGCTCTTTCTAATCCTAAAACTGAATTACCATCGAAAATTTCACCTAATAATTTATATAATTCCTATGTTGAATTTTACAAAAAATGTATACTTTAACATTCTATATTAGCGGAGATGAAATGCAAGTTAAGCAGAAAGTCGGAGGAAGATTAGTGTATTGCTAGTCTGGTCACGAGATTAAACCTATGAAAACAAATAGACATGTAATATGAACAAAAAATGATACCTCCGTTAGAAAACATGTTGGCCCTGAAAAGGCCCGATTATTCAGGTCAGTAAAATGTGAAACACTGGTGCATCAAAATGCAGGCAGAAGATAAAACATCTTCAAGTATATAACGAACTCGAAAGCTGGTGACTGTCCTCAAACAAGAAAAAAAAATTGCAACCAAACATTGCACTTTTATCTAAGAAAGATGCAATTTTGGATAAAATGTTTAATTAAAAAGACAAGTTTTCCAAAAAAATAGTTGAATTGTTCAAAAAGTATCAATTTTAAAAAAAATTTATACTACACCCCACTTTCCAACCAGCTTCATATTTATCCACGATTTTTTGTAATAATTCTTGCATTTAAATTCATTTTACGCGTTTTTGAAGCCAAAAAAATAGAAGGTAAGTTTTCAGTTAAAAAAAAACGAACTTTCAAGAAAACAGTTCAATGCAGTAATATAAAGCCACTTTCGCAAATGCATCACTGTTATTCAATTTTACACTACAGTTAAAAAAAAAGAAAGTACGCTCTCGAAAAAATGTCCTCATAATCCCAGGTAGGGTGACACCTTGATATGATTTGAACAAGAAACTAATCCTTCGTTAAAAAAATTGGTGGCCCTGAAAAGGGCCGATTGGTTAGATCAGTAAAATGTTAACACAATTTACTTAGAGCTGGTGTATTTGGTCACAGCCTTAGTGCCTTCAGAGACAGCGTGCTTGGCGAGTTCACCAGGAAGAATGAGCCTAACAGCAGTCTGGATCTCCCGAGATGTTATGGTGGATCTCTTGTTGTAATGAGCCAAACGGGAAGATTCAGCGGCTATACGTTCGAAGAGGTCATTAACGAAGCTGTTCATGATGCTCATTGCTTTGCTGGAGACTCCAGTATCAGGATGAACCTGTTTCAAGACTTTGTAGATGTAGATAGCGTAGCTTTCCTTCCTCTTGCGCTTCTTCTTCTTGTCGGTTTTAGCGACGTTCTTCTGGGCTTTGCCAGCCTTCTTCATCGCCTTTCCACTAGCTTTAGGGGCCATTGCGATTTCCAGAGACAGATGACTAACCAACGAAAACTCGGAACGAATTGATGGTGCGACCCTAAAATTCCGGATTTAAAAGCGGCACGATGGGGACAGCGCGTCAATCGGCGCAGACTGGAGTGGGGACGAAAGTAGATGTGTGCATCCGGTGGGTAAGCTGCAAGAATCGTCTGTTTCTCCCCACTCCGTTCTGCGCTGCTTTGATGCGCCATACCACTCCTCCTTCCCTCGTCAAAGTGCATAAAATAGGAGTTTTCATAATTTCTAGTCATGATTGAATGAGTATGAGTCATGAGTGATAGCGATTCGATTCCTTGTCATCATTGAAGCGAATTGGGATTCAGTTCTACCGACAGATAAAGGCGTTTGGCGCGTGTCTGTCTGTAACAAAGTCCTTCAACCAAGGAAATCTTCACAAAATATCATCAGTGGAAAGAGTGGACGAAAATACTGGAGGCCTTATGGCCGACAGTGTCAAAAACATGGACCAGGGAATTTGGGAACCTGTAGTTAGGAAGAACACCAGCATGAAGCGGAAATCCTCCAAAATATCCGATGGCGAACCCTCTAAAAAGGCCAATAAGGAAGAATCAATCCTGGAAACCTCCAACAAATTTGAACTGCTCAAAAATATGCAAGACGCACAAACAACTAGTGCATACATGGACACCACCGACAATAACAGCGCCACATCCGAAAATGAATCCGAAGTCACGGAACCGAGGCCAAAAACTAAACCTCCTCCACCGATTATTGTTAAATCCGAGATTGAGGATCTGCAAGGACTTCTAAAAGCACTGAAATCAAGGATGGAAACACCACCGACACTGAAAATAAACAACGGGACCTACACCTTCAAACCCCTCAATGTGCAGGATCATGCAGCCTTGCTCCAGATCTTCAGGACCCGTAACCTCAATTTCCACACGTATGCAGCTAAGGATGAAAAGTCACTTAAAATGGTCATCAAAGGATTGCCTGACCTCCCAATTCAAGACATCGTGTCTTCCCGCTCCCACGATAAGCCGGAGAGGAGCTCCTGTGTGACTCAAGTTATTTCTGTGACCCGTCACGAGGGTGCCTTCCCGCCCTCACAACAACTGGGTAAGGGGGTCGCTTGTGACTTCAGTTATTTATTTGACCTGTCACAGGGGTGCCTTCCCACCCTCACAACACCTGGAAAAGGGGGTCGTGCGAGAACTGAGCTATTGTTTGTACCCTATCACAAGGGTGCCTTTCTGCCCCTACGATAGGCTAGAAAGGAGGTCGTGTGTGACTTGAGTTATTTCTGTGACCTGTCACAAGGGTGCCTACCCGCCCCCACGATAGGCTGTAGAGGAGGCTGTGTGCGACCCAAGTTATTTCTGAGACCTGTCACAGGGATCCCTTCACGCCCCCACGGTAGGCTGGAAAGGAAGTCGTGTGTGACCTAAGTTATTTCAGTGACCTGACAAATGGGTGCCTTCCGGCCCCCACGATATGTTGGAGGGACGGTCGTGTGTGACTTAAGTTATTTCTGTGACGTGTCACTGGAGTACCTTCCCGCCCCAAAACACGTGAGAAAGGGGGTCGTGTGTGACATAACTTATTTCTGTCACCAGTCCCCGAAGTGCATTTCCACCCCCCCAAACACCTGGAAAAGGGGGTCGTGTGTAACCTAAGTTATTCATGTGACCCGTCACAGGGGTGCCTTCCCGCCCCACAACACCTGAGAAATGCGGCCGTACGGAACCTAAGTTATTGCTGTGACAGTGTTGCCTTCCCGCCCCCGCAACACCTGCGAAAGAGGGTCGTGTGTGACCCTAGTTATTTCTGTGACCTGGCGCAGGGGTGCCTTTCCGCCCCCACAATAGGATGGAAAAGAGGTCGTGTGTGACTCCAGTTATTTCTGTGACCTGTCATAGGAGTGCCTTCCTGCCCCCACAGCACCTGAGAAAGGCGGTCGTGCGGGTCCTAAGTTATTTCTGTGACCTGTGACAAGGGTGCCTTCCCGCCCCCACAACACCTGGGAAAGAGGGTCGTGTGTGACCAAAGTTATTTCTGTGACCTGTCACGGGGTGCCTTCCCGCCCCCACGATAGGCTGGAAAGGAGGTCTTGTGTGACCTAAGTTATTTTTTGTGCCCGATCACAGGGGTGCCTTCCTGCCCTCACAACACCTGGGAAAGGGGTTAGTGTGTGAGCGAAGTGATTTTTGTGCACCATCATAGGGGTGCCTTCCCGCCCCCACGATAGGCTGGAAAGGGGGTCGTGTGTGACCTACGTTATTTCTGTCACCTGTCGCAGGGGTGCCTTCCCGCCCCCACGCTTTGCGGGAAAAGGGGTCGTGTGTGCCTTAAGTTATTTCTGTGAACTGTCACAGGGGTGCCTTTCCGCCCCCACGATAGGCTGAACAGGATATCGTGTGTGACCTAAGTCATTTCTGTGACCTGTCACGGGGGTGCCTTCCCGCCACCACGATAAGTTGGAAAGGAGGTCGTGTGTGACATAAGTTATTTTTTGTGCCCTATCACAGGAATGCCTTCCTGCCCTCACAACACCTGGGAAAGTGAGCCGTGTGTGAGGTAAGTTATTTTTTTGTCCCATCACAGGGGTCCCTTCCTGCTCCCACGATAGGCTGGCAAGGAGGTTGTGTGTGACCTACATTATTTCTGTGACCTGTCACAGGCGTGCCTTCCCGACCCCACGATAGGCTGGAAAGGAGGTCGTGTGTGGCCTAAGTTATTTCTGCGACTATTCACAGGGGTGCCTTAGCGCCTCCACGATAGGCTGGAAAAGAGGTTGTGTGTGACTCAAGTTATTTCTGTGTCCTGTCACAGGGGTGCCTTCCCGCCCCCCACGATAGGCTGGAAAGGAGGTCGTGTGTGACTCAAGTTATTTCTGTGGACTGTCACTGGGGTGTCTTCCCACCCCCACGATAGGCTGGACAGGAGGTCGTGTGTGACTCAAGTTATTTATGTGACCCGTCACGAGGGTGCCTTCCCGCCCCTACAACAACTGGGTAAGTGGGTCGTTTGTGACCTCAGTTATTTATGTGACCTGTCACAGGGGTGCCTTCCCACCCTCACAACACCTGGAAAAGGGGGTCTTGTGAGACCTGAGCTATTGTTTGTAACCTATCACAAGGGTGCCCTCCTGCCCCTACGATAGGCTAGAAAGGAGGTCGTGTGTGACTTGAGTTATTTTTGTGACCTGTCACAGGGGTGCCTACCCGCTCCCACGATAGGCTGGAGAGGAGGCCGTGTGTGACTCAAGTAATTTCTGTGACCTGTCACAGGGGTGCCTTCCCGCCTCCACGATAGGCTGGAAAGGAGGTCGTGCGTGACTTCAGGTATTTCTGTGACCTGTCACAGGGGTGCCTTCCCGCCTCCACGATAGGCTGGAAAGGAGGTCGTGTGTGACTTAGGCTATTTCTGTGTCCTGTCACAGGGGTGCCTTCCCGCCCCCCACGATAGGCTGGAAAGGAGGTCGTGTGTGACTTAAGTTATTTCTGTGGACTGTCACAGGGGTGTCTTCCCGCTCCCACGATAAGCCGGAGAGGAGCTCCTGTGTGACTCAAGTTATTTCTGTGACCCGTCACGAGGGTGATAGTAATATTTTTCAAGTGTTTTAAGTGTTTCGCGAAATACAATCAACTATACGGAATTTGAGGTGAGAGTACCAAAGACGTCGTGAAAAAATACTTAATTTAAACCAACGAGGGCGCTATTCGGGCCTCTTTTTTTTTATAGGCCATCCACAGCCGCGAAGTAGAGTGTACAGGGACCGTTGTGGGAGATGACGAAACTACGCAATTTAAAAGAAGTGCGTGTAGGGGGTTTAAATTAAGTGAACTTTGAAATAAGCGGTCTTTAAAATATACGGAAGTTTACTGTATAATAATCTTTCTTCCTACAGTGCATTGACGTTTCGATGATGTTTGCTGAAGCAGTCAGGAGGACGCACAACGGCGAATCTGTGTCGTATTTGTTCTCAAACGTGCCATATTAATTAGGCGTTCTTCTATGTAAAGCTAAGAAACTGGTTACATAAAATCGTAAGCGTCCTTTAAGTTTTCATCTCACTGCTCGAGCAGATCGGGAAATGGACTTTCGGGAATCACTACGATAATCCTAAATCGAAACTAATGTCGATTCAGTTTCGAATCTCAATCTATCAATCTTTGTTATTGTTATCTTATCTTATCATCAAAGGCAGTTATTATGCGTCTCTTTGATAGAGCCGTTCAATCATTGTGTCACCTTCGTGTCATATTGTTAGGGATTTTCGATTGTTATTCACGTAGATTCAATACGAATCTAGTTACTTTCTGCACCAACTTCTATCGGCAATGCCGAGACTTAGACAGTCTTCACCGGGATACGGAAGCCTATGCGAATTCTACGGTTAAATGGTATTTTTTTTAATGTGTACAAAACTTTGATACTACTTCGCTCTGGCCTGTAAGGCTACTCTGCGCCCGACGTGAAAAGACCATATTTGTAGAGCGTATTTTTGATGTTAGTTTTTCAGCGTCAGATTAATTTACGGCAGAATTGAATTTTGCAATGGTCAAGCGAAATTTTTGTTTATTGGTCAGACGAAAATACTCGTCTATTTGATTACCGGCAAATTTTGTAATATCTTCAATACTATGTTTATATTAAAACTTTAATACAGAAAACTCCACTTTTTAGTCTTCAATTTTAGGACATGTTTTTCACGGGGTATAAAACACCGTGGGGTACTGTCCTTGGGAATTAAAAAAAAAATCATGAGAGTTCAAAAGAATTTGCTGACCACATTTTTGTAATGAGTCTATGCCTTTCGTTGTCTGAAGGGTGAATTTACAAACAAATACGGTTATTTGTATGTATTTAAAAAATTGTACTGATAATTTAGATGAAATTAGGAAGTGAATTTGTTGATACTGAATTAAACAGACAATTGAATAACTTTTTGTATAAATTTATACACTACCGTCAGTCTGAATGTTAATTACTCTCTTGAACCAAATTCATTTACATGTTTAGACGTGAAAGTCGACTTTTAAAACTACGCAAGTAACTCACTTGCTATTTTCGGGAACTTTGACGGCAAGTATAAATGTCATGTAGGGCCTATCAATAAATTAAATGCTATTATTAAGTTTTATTATTAATTAGCTCTTCTGCGGTGCAAATATTCATAAAATTACGAATGAACTATGCATCAACCAAACTCTAAAGTGTTATGATTGCTTCCGTATCATTTCCATTAAAGCTAATGCTGTCTGAAAAAGAGGATTAAAATGCAAATGTGCAAATAATTTAATCAAACAAAAAAACATCTCTCACTCTGAACAATCGACCGAGAAAGTATCCTTAAAGTTCTTATGCAGATTTTTTACTTATTTAGGGGGGATATGAATTTGAGTTCTGATCTTACGCAGTGCTCTTAAAGAAATTAAGTGACGTCGTGTGTACGAGTTTTGAATCTCAATAAAATGCAGTATTAGAATTATGAGAAATATTCTTGATTTCTTAAAAAGGTCCCATACTTTATTATTTTCATTAGCATTTGATGCTTATGTTATCAGTCTCCGGTATCGAAGATAGAAAACTACTTTTAGTTTCTTTCGGTTTGCACTGAATACATTCTATTGAAAGAAAATCACAATTCCGAAGCATACATTTTTTCGCAATATTGTCAGCTATCCTAACTACTCATATAAAAATTGAATAGTAGAAATTACGTGGGCACTGTATTTAGAAAAAGTTTTATCTACACACATCACTTAGAACAAAATCGAGACTCAGGTAGGGTAAGAGCACCAGTGGTTGGCACTGGAACCAGCCGTTGGCACCCCCCATTAATTTGCTTACAAAAATAGGAGAGTGCAAATATTTAACGTAATCTTTTCAAAGTACTCTCATGTGAGCAAAATATTATAAATATTTCCATTTTCCTATTGTTTAAAGGAAATAGGGTCATCCACAAAAATTTGGTTTACCTTACAGTTAGGCTTTTTATAAATTTTGACTCCCAAAGAATTTAAATGTGAAATTAAAACTTAATTTTTTTCATTTAATAATTTATTAAAAAGTGACAAAATATCAACCGGAAAGGTCGATTTTTTTAACGAAACAAGTGGCGCCCTCATGGCATGAAACACATGGTGTGACGTCACGCGCCGTCAAAACTGAAGAAAGAAGCATAATATGGTCACGAAGCTTTTCTAGATCTCTTTGAGAATATATCCCACTGGTAGCTAGAGATGAAGGATTTGTATACTTTCATGTTTCTTTTATTTCTGGCTTTACTATAATGGGATCTATTGCTGGGACTAAGTTTGGTAGCCTTTGAAACCACTTCTTTCCTAATTGATACATGGATGGTAGTAATGGATTACAATCTATTTGAGTGCTTTCTGTTTTTAAAACGTGTGTTTGGGGAGTCAAAAAATACGTTTTATTTCCCATAAGTACGGGAAGTTGTAAATAGCACTCGTCTGTTGTTCTGTGTATTACTTCTACCGGTACGCATTTTACTATATGCACTACCTCGCCTGCTAAAATTGACATATAACCTGGTCCTTTCATTAAATGGAATGCGAATTCGCCAGGTGCCTGCGTGGCTAAAGTTAATGAATTTTTGATAAATTGTTGTTCCAATTGGCAACGTTGTGTTCAAACGTCACGATAAAGCCCTAATACTTCGGTATTAATATGTCTCTCTACATAAACAAATTTTGAATTTACATATGTGAATATGTCCATATTTTGGATAAGGGGTTTCTTATTTTCTAGAAATGTGTTTTCTGATCTAGTTTCAAGAATCAGTAGTTTTGGGTGTTCTGTTCGAATAAAAATGAAATGACAAACTGCTTTCATCGATTGTTCTGTTTGCCATGCCTTCGTACAAGACCTCGTATTTCTTAAAGTTGCATACGTCACCTGGTAATGCGTTCCAAAATGTTTGCCCTCCTTCGCTATCTATACATTGGGTTTCAGTAAGTGAACAAGCGACTCCTGATTGCAGGTGTATTTTATTTGTATTCATATTTACTAGAGCATAATGTTCTAGTAATGTTACTTTGACTTTAGCTTGAACTACAACGCTGTACAAGGTTCCAAAAGGGTCTGAGAACTCGGTACCTGAACAATCTCCGTTTTGGGTCAATGAACCTGATAATAATACTGTATGATGCGTTGTTGTATTAAGTTCTAATTCAGATAATTGAGTTGTTGGAGCTATCATGAACATTTTTATTAAATGCATTTTTTTACGTTGGTCCCGAGTAACTTCATGTATGTACTGACTAATACCGTTACCTACTGCAGAAGTGTGAGAGTGCATACCGCAGTATAAAATAGTACGGTAAATTTCAATCTTACATTGTATGATTCTTTGTAATGTAAATCCACCGATTTGAATGAGTTGAATATATGTTGGTGTTACATGAATTTGATGTTTCGGTATGTCCGGTTCTGTTATATTTGTTCCCCATGTAGGAATGTTGCAATCGTCTCTGTTGTAAATCCTTGTTATAGACAAATATGGCCATAATGCAAGTATATCCACATTGTCTACGAGCAAATCGATGTATTTTTCGATCTTTTGTCGGTGAGCGTAGTCCATTCTCGAAATTCCTTTTTTTTCTCTAAGTAGGTTAATATTTTTCTTATTCTTTGTCGTTGATTGGTATTCTGGATAGTTTAAGTCTATTAATGTGGAATATTTTTATTTTATTTCTTATATTTATTTTTACATTGCCTTTTCCTAATACTTCCAATACTTCATAGGGTCCTGAATATTGACTGGCAAATTTGCGTATTTTACCACCTTCTAATAATAATACATTATTTCCCGCTTTAAAGTTTTGTGGATTAACTTTTTCATCATAGTGGATTTTTTATTTCTCTTTCGTATATATTAAGTTATTTCGGGCTATTTCGCGCATTTCATGTAGGCGTGTTATTAATTTTGTCAATTAATGATCATATGTTTCTAGTTTTTCATGTTCCAATGGAGGTTTGCTTATAGAAAGACGCGCTAGTTTTCCGAAAACAAGTTCATACGAAGTACACTTTGTTCCTTCGTTTACGCTTATATTGTATGAAAATTGTGCAAGCTCTAGCCAATCATCCCATTCAGTATTCTTGCTCACAAACTGTTTTAAATATTCCCCTAAAACGTGGTGTGACCTTTCAATGGATTCGTTAGATTGAGGGTGAAAAGCTGTGGTCTTAAATTACCTAATCCGGAATCGTTTGGCTAATCGTTTCATTAAATTACTTTAAAAATCTGTACCCTGGTCTATTAGAACTCCTTTAGGTGATCCAAATAAAAATATGAATTTTTTCACAAATGAATCGGCTATCGTACTTGCTTGATGGTCAATCTTCATGTTTCCCCAAAAATAATTTTGAAGTATTCTATTATAAGTTTTAATAATTCCCTTGTGGCCGCCTATTGCAGAAGAATGAGCTTCTTCAATTAATTCTATACCTTGATCTTTTGTGGGATATTGTGTGATACCCATACATATTAGAATTTTTTCAACGATTCAGCAAAGGTCGCATCAAATGTTGTTAAAATTTCATCCCAAAGTACGTGATTAACTTGAGCAGTTTTAGCTACACTAATTGTTTCCAATTTTAATTTGTTTGCTAATGAATACAATGAAAATATTGTTAACTTTATACTTTCTAAAGTTTCGCTTAAATTCCCGTCTTCAATAGGCAGACCTATGTGGTATTGTTGACCCTTTTTAATATATTTTGCAACTCCGTTAACCAAATCAGATTAATATTCTATTAAAATAATTGAATTTTCATCCAAATTCGATTTTTCTACCAAAAGAGATAAATTTTTAAACGAAAAAGCCGAATTTCGAACCAGGAAAGTACAAAATATCCATAAAATTCTTGAATTTTCATGTCAAAAAAATTAATTTTCTACAAAACAGTTTGATTTTTAAATCGAAAATATGAATTATCAACAGAAAAGTTACATTTCAACCAAATAGTTGAACTTTCTACCAAAGTAATCGAATTTTTAACAAAATACGTGAATTTTCAACCAAGCGTAGTTAAACTTACAACAAAAATATATGAATTCTCAACAAAAAATATAATAATTGATATTATCTTGACCAAAAAAGTTTTTAATGTAAAATTAAACAGAGTTGTATTCAAT
This sequence comes from Andricus grossulariae, assembly GCA_011634705.1. Taxonomy (NCBI): domain Eukaryota; kingdom Metazoa; phylum Arthropoda; class Insecta; order Hymenoptera; family Cynipidae; genus Andricus; species Andricus grossulariae. The sequence goes on along the minus strand of JAABKJ010075445.1, from coordinate 85,907,763 downwards.
CAAGAAGAATTAAATTTTTTCACCAAAAGAGATCAATTTTGAGACGAAAAAGGCGAATTTCGAACCAAGAAAGAAAAAAATGCTCATTAAATTGTTGAATTTTCAAAGTAAAAAAAAATATTAATCTTGTACAAAACAGTTTCATTTTTAAACCGAAAATATGAATTATCAACAGAAAAGTTACATTTGAAACAAATTATTGAACTTTCAACCAAAATAGATGAATTTTTAACGAAAAATATAACAGTTGATATTATTTCAACCAAATAGGTTCTAATTCAACCAAAAAATAAGAATTTTCCACAAAATAGATGAATCTTCAACCAAATCAGATTAATATTCTATAAAAATAATTGAATTTTCATCCAAATTAGATTTTTCTACCAAAAGAGATAAATTTTCAAACGAAAAAGCCGAATTTCGAAACAAGAAAGCAAAAAATATCCACTAAATTGTTGAGTTTTCAAGTCAAAAAGATTAATTTTCTCCAAAACAGTTTCATTTTCGAACCGAAAATATGAACTATTAACAGAAAAGTTACATTTGAAACAAATTATTGAATTTTCAACCAAAATAGATGAATTTTCAACGAAAAATATAATAGTTGATATTATTTCAACCACAAAAGAAGAATTTTCAACAAAATAGCTGAATCGTTAACCAAACCAGATTAATATTCTATTAAAATAATTGCATTTCCATCCAAATTAGATTTTCTATCAAAAGAGATAAATTTTGAAACGAAAAAACCGAATTTCGAACCAGGAAAGTACAAAATATCCATAAAATTCTTGAATTTTCATGTCAAAAAAATTAATTTTTTACAAAACAGTTTCATTTTAAAACCGAAAATATAAATTATGAACAGAAAAGTTACATTTCAACCAAATAGTTCAACTTTCTACCAAAATAGTCGAATTTTTAACAAAATACGTGAATTTTCAACCAAGTAGTTAAAATTTCAAACAAAATATATGAATTCTCAACAAAAATTTATAATATTATATTTTATATACAATAAGATATTATTTTAACCAAAAAAGTCTTTAATTTGAAATCAAACACAGTTGTATTCAATCAAAAAGAATTAGATTTTTTTTCACCAAAAGAGATAAATTTTGAGACGAAAAAGCAGAATTTCGAAGCAAGAAAGAAAAAAATGTCCACTAAATTCTTCAATTTTCAAGTCAAAAAGAGTAATTTTCTACAAAGCAGTTTCATTTTTAAATCGAAAATATGAATGATCAACAGAAAAGTTACATTTCAACCAAATAGTTGAACTTTCTACCAAAATATTCGAATTTTTAACAAAATACGTGAATTTTCAACCTAGCGTAGCTAAAACTTCAACCAAAATATATGAATTCTCAACAAAAAATATAATAATTGATATTATTTTAACGAAAAAAGTCTTTAATTTGAAATAAAACACAGTCGTATTCAATTAAAAGGAATTAGATTTTTTTCACCAAAAAAGATACCATTTGAGACGAAAAAGCCGAATTTCGAACCAAGAAAGCAAAAAATATCCATTAAATTGTTGAATTTTCAAGTCAGAAAGATTAATTTTCTACAAAACAGTTTGATTTGCAAACCGAAAAAATGAATTATTAACAGGAAAGTTACATTTCAACCAAAATAGATGAATTTTTAATGAAAAATATAACAGTTGATATTATTTTAAACAAAAATGTTTCTAATTTGAAGTCAAACACAGTTGAATTCAACCAAAAAAGAAGAATTTTCAACAAAATTGCTAAATAGTCAAACAAATCAGATTAATATTCTATCAAAATAGTTGAATTTTTAACCAAAATAAATGAGATATTTTAACAAAAGAGATAAATTTTAAAACAATAAACTCGAATTTTAAAAGAAAAAATGTCCACTAAACTGCTGCATTTTCATGCCAAGAAGTCGAATTTTCTACAAAATAGTTAGCTACATTTTCAAATCGAAAATATGAATTTTTAAAAAAAAATTACATGAGTTTTCAACCAAAATAGATAAATTTTAAATGAAAAATATAATAGTTGATATTATTTCAACCAAAAAAGATTCTAATTTGAAATCACAATTTAATTCAACCGAAAAAAAATGGATTTTCAACAAAATAGCTGAATCGTCAACCAAATTGAATGAATATTCCATCAAAATAATTGAATTTCCATCCAAGTCTTAGAATAGTGCTAGAAAATTGCAGTTTTTTCTGAAATTTTCAACTTTTTGTTCACTTTTAACTTGGGGAAAGTTGAATAATTAATTAAAGTTCACAACATTATTTCTTTAAACAATTTATTATTATTAAGATTCAATTTGAATGAAGCTAGAAAGTTGCGGTTTTTTCTGAAATTTACAACTATTTGTCTACTTTTCACATAGGGTGAGTCGATAATTAATTCAATTTAGCAAAAATAATTATTTAAACAAATTATTATTGTTTATAACTATCTTGTTCGTTATTATTGTAATATAGTTGCAGTTTCTTCTGAAATGTTTAATTTTTTACCCACTTTTTATTTAGTAAGGTAATAAATAATGCAAGTTAACAAACACAGTTGTTTATACAATTTATAATTGTTTATGCTTCTATTAGATAAGTGCTAAAAAATGCGGTTTTTTCTGAACTCTTAAACTTTTTGTCTATTTTTCACTTAGTTAACGAACATGTTTATTTAAACAATTGATTATTGTTTATAACTATATTCTCTTTGAGTAATTCTAGAAATTTGCTTTTTTTCTGAAATCTTTAGTTTTGCTTTGACTTTTTAGTTATGTACAAATAATAAGTGAACCTCAACAAGAATTATTTTTTAAATAGTATTTTATTTTTTTGAATGAATTATTTTTCTCTTTTCCCAATGTGAAAAAAATTATTTTGAACAAAAAATAATTAGGAGTAGGTGGGAGAAGACTTGTAAAAGTTTTGTTTTTAATTACAAAAAGAAGTTTATTGCGAAGCGTGAAAGAAAAATGTTTAATTAAACATATTTTGATATCAGCCCTTTTCCAGAAAAATATATTCACGAAGAGAGAGATTTTTCAAAATAGGTTTTTCTACAATGTTTATTTATCATTTGTTCATAATTAAAAAGGCAAAGCAAAGTTAAACATTTTAGAAGAAACCGCAACTTTCTAGCACTTATCTAAGAGAAAATGATTATAAACAATAATAAATTGTTCATACAACTATTTTTATTAACTTGCATTAATTATTACACCAAGTGAAAAGTGGGCAAAAAGTTAAAAATTTCAGAAAAAACCGCAACTATCTGGCATTAATATAGATGAAGATAGTTATTAACAATAATAGTTTGTTTAAACAATTATTTTTGGTATATTAAATTAAATATTAACTCACTCCAAGTAAAAAGTGAACAAAAAGTTAAAAATGTTAAAATTAATTAACCTCTCTCTAATTGAAAATTGGACATAAAGTGGAAAATTTTTGAAAATACCGCGACTTTCTATCTCCATTCTAAGAGAAAATTACTAAAAACAATAATAAATTGTTGAAAAAATTCATGTTAACATCTAATTATCAGTATAAAGTAGTGTTTCTGTATCTGAAATAATTTACATTAAAAAAACTGCAAACAAAAAAAATAGCGCTAAAAACTCGTAAAACCCATTTTTTCACTTATGGGGTTTTTGGGACTCTATAAAACAGACTTATGATAAATTTTCAACGAGAAATGGAATATTTAAATAGTTAGTTATTGATATAATAATAATAATAATAATAATAATAATAGTTAAAAATTAATTTTGGATGAAAAACGAATTCTCAACAAATGAGTTTAATCTTCAACCAAGGAAAGATTATTTAGTCAAGAGAAAAAAACTTTCAACCAAGTTATTGAATTTTTGAACCAAAAAGGCAAAGTTTCTACAAAACAGTTAAATTTTCATCTCGAAAATATAAATAAAAAAAAAGACTTTTATTTTGAATAGTTGAATTTTCTACTCAAATAGTTGAATTTTCAACTCAAAGAGACGAATTTTCAACAAAATTAATCAATTTGGAACAAAATAATTAAATTATCAACCAAATAGTAGGATTTTTAACGAAAAATAAATCAATTCTAAACCAAAAATATAATAGTAGTCTTTTGAACTTTTGAGATAAAATGATGAATTTTCAACCAAAAAAGGTAAATTTTCAAAACAAAATAGTTGAATTTTTAAGCAAAGAAATAAATTCTACACAAAAATGTAACTATTGATATTACAATCGAATTATATTTTTATTTTAAATAAAAAACAGTTAAATTCAATGAAAAATACGAATTTTTTAATAGTACTTCAAGCTTTAACTAAAACAAGTTAATTTTGAACCAAAAAATTGCATTTTCAACTGAAAGAATTAAATTCCTACCAAGAAGTCGACTTTTTTTTTTAAAATACATGAATTTCTGACCAAATAGTTAAATTTTCAAATAAAAAGACAAATTTTTAACAACAAGAAAAAGAAAAAGAATTCTCAACAAAAACATCGAATTTTCAACTTAAGAAATTAATTTTTAACGTAATTGATAAATCTTTATCTAAAAAAGGAAAAAAATGTATTCAAGCTGTTAAATGTTCAAGCCAAAAAGACAATTTTTTGTCAAAAGAGTTGAATTTTCAATAAAATAATTAAATTTTCAACCAAATAATAAAATTGGTAACCAAAGAAAAAAATGAACAGAGATGAATTTCCAAATACAATTATGAATCTTCAACTGGAATAGTTAAATTTTGAGTAAAAAGTATTTACGCAACCCGAGGACGCGTTCGGTGGCCTTGTCATAGGCCCTTCAGTTCTATTCAAAAGGAATAGAAACCGAAACCGATATATATATATATATATGAATATATAGATTTGAAACTTATGTAATAATTAATTTTAAACAATTAAGAGTGTTGCATGTTTTTTAACAAATCGGGTTTTTTAAACAATTTGTTAAACAATTACATAATTTTTTTTAGTTCTACAATTGTTATAAAGAAACTACTTTTCGGATTAAAAAATAAAAAATTCGTCTCGAAAACATTCGTTCAAAAAAACTGTTCAAATTAAATTGGAAAGAATCTAATTTTTGACTAATTACAATAAGAGACATATCGTCGAAATCACCAAGAACCGTAGATTTCAAATATAATATTATTAAATTACTAATTGTAAAATTAAAAAATGTTTATGTTTAGTATTTCATTGCTGATTGGTACGAAGGGCCTCCCGCTGGCAAGGGCCGGCGAAAGAGAGCGTATACGAGAAACAGGTGCATACTAGACTAGGCGATGAGTTGGGTGTACCTGAGCTATTGAGAGTGGTCATTGTAACTTGTTCTACTACATTAGTATAATTGCGGGATTTTCCGGCAACGAAATTAATCTCTGGTCGGTCTTGGTTACAGTTTGCAAATTTCCTATTTATTTTATTACTCTAAAATTTGAAGATTTTTAACTTCGAAGACGCATAAAATGAATTTAAATAAAAAAATTATCAAGAAAAATGTTTGTTTCTCATAATACTGGGTTATTATATTTTTTATTTACTTTCTCAACTTCATCGTCGTTCCAAATGTTGGACGATTGCTAATTATTCTAATTGCAGAGGCCTCGATGTATGACTTATTCAATTTTTTGTACATTTACAGTGGGCATTTAAAATTTCGCTTGAATTAATTTGTCGGATTCAACAGTATTTACGTTAGAAAATTGTTGAGTTAATTAAATTTATTTGTTCGATAATTAAATTGAATATTACTATTTTATTCAATTAAAATTTTGATTGGACTTTCCAATTTCAATCAAAAATGGAAAGAGTGACCAGGTAATTTTAAAATGTTATATTTTAAGAAATTTTCATTTTAGGTCTGTATTTGTGATCGTACATTTTTAATTTCAAGAATTTTAAAATGCAGTTGTCAGGATGAAATAATTGAAAACTGAAGGCGTTTAAAATTGAAACTTTTTATGAGAAGCGTTTTCAGGGTGGCCTGTATTTTGATAATCACCGTAAAATTTAAATTATGTTAAGTACATTCACATCGTTTATAAATTAATAATTCCTGAACCTTTTATAATGCTTTTCAAAATTCAACCAATCTAATTTTAATTGCAAAATTAAAGTTTATGAAAGAGAAACATTCAGCGTCTAAACTAAAAATTTAGTACTCTAAAATTGTAAACATTCAGGGTTGAAGCCTGTTTTCAATCCAGGATCAATTTCTGTTATTTCCACTTATATCCGTCTCAATTTTATATAATAAAATTTTGAATGTTTTTAATTTCAAATTTGTTCATATTGTGCATTTTTTTAGAACTAATATTTATTTAAGAAGTTTTCCAATCAAATATTTTTCAAATTGAAATTGCATATTTGTCTGAGTATTAACAAGAACAGAACAATTTTCAAATATTACATTGGAAATTAAAAATTGAAACAAAACATAATATACAACAAGAGTGCCATAATATGATGCCAATGTTTGTAAATGCCGAATTTTAATCTTCTTAATTCTGAAAATGTACAAGTTTCAAATTTTTCTGAGCAATAGATTCTGAGGAACAACTGTGCAAATAAGTCAACTTTGTTACGAAATCATTTGTTTCGAAAGCTGTGATTGCAAACAGTTGATCCAACGTAAAAGTGCGAGGAGCAAAAAGTTTTATTTTTGCTCAGAGATACCAAAAATAGTTTTGGATGTTTTTGGATAAATAATGAAACCAATAGAGTTTGAGGAGGAACTGGCAAAATTGGCTGAACTCGCTGACAGCCTACAGCTGGAAGTTTTGATCGGTCCTGGGAGAATGGAAATTAAGGCAAAAGAGAAGCCAATAAGTAAGAGGATAAATAAATTTAATTTCAAACGTTTCATTCATCTTATGTACACGTTACTTTATATCTTATTTTCTTTACAGAGAAGGAGTTAAGCCACAAACGAGCCAGGCCGAGCGAAATTGTGCTTCAAATGCACGAAGAGAGGGAGGCAAATAAACGCATGAGGTACGAGGAGAGAGAGGCCAAAAAAAGGAGAGGCACGAAGAAAAAATGGTATTATCATTTATTTTAATTAAATTTCCTTAAATTCAGTGATATAACAATAAAATTAAATCGAATAAAAAAATTTTAATGTTCGTATGACTGATGATACTTCATCGAGATAAAAGCCTACTTTCGGTTCGGATTTGGATTAATCCTTTCACCAATATACATATATGTATGTATGTATAATATATATATAATTAAAAACTAAAGGTCAACAACCACCGCAGTGTCCCACTGGGAGCAACTGTCATCTAAAAAATGACATCGGCTTCCAGTAGGACCGCGGTAAATCCCATTCATGGCCATTCATCTCTTAGGTTGAAAATTGAATTATTTTATTGAAAATTCGTTATTTTTTTATTTAGAATTAATTTTTTACCTGCAAATGTAACTTCCATTCTTTGTCGAAAATTTATCTTTTCAGTTAACAATTCGTCTTTATTGGTAGAAAAATAATATTTTTGGTTGAAATTTATATTTTCGTGTTGAAAATGCAACTTTTTTACAAAAAATTCGTCTTTGGCTTGAAAATTTAACAATTTGGATGAAATTTGATTTCTGTCTTTTCTGAAAAAGCTTTATTTATTGACACTTCGTCTTTTTGATTAAAAAATTTGAATTTTGGATTCAAAGTTGAACTATTTTGTTAAAAAATATTTTTTTTTCAAGTTCCATCATTTTAATTGAAAATTCATCTCTCTGTTCGAAAATTTGTCTAAAAATTAAATTATTTCGTTGAAAGTGCAACTGTTTTTGGTTGATATCGATCTTTTTTGTTTAAAATTCGATCATTTGGTTGAAAATTCAACTATTTGGTTAAAAATTTAATTATTTTATTGCATATTAAATTTAAAATAGCTTAAAAATAGATAACTGAGTCCAATTTCAACCAATTATAATTTTTTTTTTAAATTTTTCTTAAAGCCAAAAAAATTAGAAAGTTCAAAATATTTTCGATTGTAGCTTCGTGATTTTTCACCGTCATAAAAGAAGAATCACCTAGAAACGGGTTTTTGACACTAAAATCAGATTTTTGAGGCGTGTCTCGTGAAAATCATCTTTTTACTGTAAAAAAAGGTACCTTGAAAAATTAATTTTTTTTTGTCCTGGAAAACCTGGAAAAGTTCTCGAATTTTTACTTTGCAAAAAGGCTAGGCACCATGGTTCACTTAAATTTTGATTTCCGAAGTGAGTCCGAAATCTGGCAGTATAATTTTGAAGAAATGAAAAAAATGTTTGAAATTTAGTGAAGGATCTCTTTAAAGTGAACAGGAGTGGAAGTTACTTACTTAAAGTCCTAATATTGAAATTCCGAAATAAGCGAACTCAGCTTTTTTCCATCTATGCTATATCTATTATCTACCTTTCTAACGGGAACACAGTTCAGTTCGACAGTAATCAATAACATGCTCCAGGGAAATTTCCTCTTCCTGTTCAACTTGTTAACACAGCCTTGGTTGGAAGTGAACCATGTTCGACAAGAAATTCTTTTTTTCTTAAGTACCTTCACTCAAAAAACAAGACCTCTTTTTGCTGCACCTTAATTGAGGGCCCGGATTAATTCTATAACCGCCCATCAAGTTTCCATCTGACTGAACAACGCTTTTGTAATAAATTTCGAATTTTAATTTTAAAAATTGATTCAATTGCGCATCTTTTGAATCATTTTAAGGGATTTTATAATATTTTAATGGATTTAAAAAAACTTATTCACAAGAATTGACGAATTTTCAATAGATTTCAATAATTTGAAGGGATTGCAATTTTTTAAAAAGATTTTAGTGTATTTCTTAAAATTCCAAGTAATTTTTAAGAGTTTTAACAAATTTTCAAAAGGTTTTAAGGGATTTGAAGTATTTTTCAATATTTTCAAAGATTCCAAGGAATTTTCAATATAATTTGAAGAGATTTCAAAGAATTTCAAAGATTTTAGGGATTTTTTAAAAATATTACAAGGCATTTTTAAGAGATAAAAAAAATGTGAACAGATTGCAAAAGATTTCAAACGATTTTAAATGATTTTAAGTGATTTGAAAGATTTGAAAGTTTTTTTAAAAGTTCCAAGTAATTTTTAAGATCTTTGAAAAAAATGAAGGGAGTGCACATTTTTTTAAAAGATTTGAAATATCTTAGGGTATTTTTAATATATCTCAATAATTTGAACGGATTTCAAGACTTTTTAAAAAGATTTTAGGGTATTTTTTAAAATTCCAAGTAATTTTTAAGAGTTTTATAAAAATTTCAAAAGGTTTTAAGGGATTTGAAATATTTTTGAATATTTGAAAAGATTCCAAGGAATTTTCAATTGATTTCAATGATTTGAAGAGATTTCAAAGAATTTTAAAGATTTTAGGGATTTTTTAAAAATATTACAAGGAATTTTCAAGAGCTTTAAAAATTGTCAAGAAATTTCAAAAGATTTTAAACGATTTGAAATATCTTATGATATTTTTAATATATCTCAATAATTTGAACGGATTTCAAAGAATTTTAAAAATTTTAGGGTATTTTTTAAAATTCCAAGTAATTTTTCTGAGCTTAAAAAAAATGTCAAAGGATTTCAAAAGGTTTTAAAAGATTTTAAGTATTTTTGGACATTTTAATAGATTCCAAGGAATTTTCAATTGATTTCAATACTTTGAAAGGATTTTAAAGAATTTCAAAGATTTTCGAGATTTAAAAAAAAATATTACAGGGAATTTTTAAGAGCTTTGAAAATGTTTAAGAGATTTCAAAAGATTTTAAATTATTTGAAATATCTTATGATATTTTTAATATATCTCAGTAATTTGAACGGATTTCAAAGAGTTTAAAAGATTTTAGGGTATTTTTTAAAATTCCAAGTAATTTTTAAGAGTTTTATAAAAATTTCAAAAGGTTTTAAGGGATAACCTATCATGAGGCATCAGAATATTCCTGTGGAACACTGTCAACGAAATACATTATTATTACATTGATCAGTCTTTCCTTTACTTGGAAAAAATAAGGGTTGTTTATACCCTGGTCTTCACTCTGACACTCATCCTCAATTCTATTGGTGAATATAATAGTATGATAATATATGTATAATTGAAAAAGTATTCTCAGTTTTTCCTTGTAATCTTTTTATTTACACTGGACATGGGATTCATAGATTTTCTTAAACCGATTTCAAATTTAAGCATATTTACGCTCTATTTCGTGAGAGCTTTACTTCCATATGCGACGCGTGAATTTTCTTGTAGCAAAACTGTTTCCAAATTATTTATGAAATACTATCAGTAAATTAACTTTGGAAAAAGCGATGCTCACAGCTGTTGCAAAATGGCGACTCACTGACTACACAGGTCAGCATCGTTGACGGTTATAACCTATACGCAGTTTTCTGTCAAAGACAACCATTGCCTGTTTTGGTGAGAAATTGTGAATATTTTAGTGAAACGGTCCACACTGACTAAGATAAAAACAGTTCCTAACTAGAATTTGTTGGTTCTTTTATTCTAATTACGGCCTAACTAAATCCTGGCTAAAATACAAAATTGAAGCTTAGGTAAAACTACATAGTTTTTCTAATCACACTAAATATATGAAACTCTCACTTAATTGAAAGCTGAACAAATGGGTCAACTTATACATGGAGAATTCGTAAAATACCAACGTACGTACAAAAATTCAGTGCTCTCTTTTTTGTTACAGTGGTCAGTTCACAGTTCGAGTGCTTGCCTAATGGCAAACCTATTTCTGGTGTTCCTCGAGCCGGACCATCTTCTTCTACTTCTGAAAGTAACTATTTTCCTGATTTTTTTTCCTAATGGATTAATTGTGAATTGAAGTGCTTTTCCTGGCTCGATCGTCTTCTCGATCGTTCTTTTGGAGAAGGCTAGTGATCATAGCTTCCGGTACCTATATCTGGGCTAGGATTACAAAACTAACTAAATATTTTTTATGTGACATGTTTTAGTTGGATCGCTGATTAGAACTCGGATCATAGTTGGATTGGAAGAATTCAGATTATGATTAAAGATAATTGAGAGAATCTCGAATTTCCCTTCTAAATATCGATTTCCTTTCAACTTCGTAATTTGAGCATCTTTATTTTATTGAATATAGACTGACAATACGTTTATCCCTTGATACTCTACGCCAGTCATCATTAGTTTACTTTTTCTTTGTCCTTCGAGCCGGATAGTGGATCCGCGAAGAAGCATGGTCATATAACTCATGGGACAAACTGATTTCTTGTTTCGATGCTAAGCGCTACTATCCCCGAGAAACCTTCTCAGGACTTGTTAATTTGTACTAATTGGCATTCGTCCTAGGAGACATTCTTGGGTCTTGTAAATTACTGGCTGCCAAGCTGCAGGCGTCTCGAGACACAGTCTGAAGATTCGTTATTTTGCTTTCTGCCTTGTTGCATGCACTTGATATACGAATTGGCTCTGTTTTGATTCCCCGTTCTGGAATTTTGTTGTGATACCTCGTGCTGGGCTATGACTGTGACGTTTAGTAACCTGTGCATGTCCTTGGGCGTTAGATGCCAAGTGATTTGCCCAGGGCCGTTCTTAATTCGCGAGACTAAGAAGCGAAGCGGTCGGATACGGACGTGTAAATTTGCAGCTCCTCAATTTTTTGTTTTTATATAAGTTTTAAAGTGTGCAACTACTTAAAAATTTATATTTCGTGAAAGTGTCGATGACTTGTTTTATAAAACATTGTGACTTTGTTTCAACCCCTTAATTGTTTCTTGTTTTTGCACTTTTGTTTATACGTAACTGTAACGGTTTGCCTTTCCTGCAGAACTATGGGTGCGTGTTTGGAGTGTAAAATTGTTATATCCAGATGGGGATCAGAAGTTCTCGCTTGTGTTAAGTGTGGCAATCTAGTGCATTTGGCCTGTGCTAATTTTTGAATTTCTAAGAACATTTTTGAAAAACCTAAAAAGGGTCAAATCGACTATATCTGCAAGATATGTTCTCCTTTGTCCACTAGTGCCACCTCTGCGTCAGTGTTTGTCAATTCAAGTGCGAACCCTCGGAACAGTCCCCTTCAGGATGTTAATAGAACAGGTATCCACCCTTCCGGAAATTAAGAATGAACTTTCAAACAGCTCTAGGCGTATCGACTCATTGGAATCCGGCTCCAAAGTGCCAAATGATGAAATTGAACTTATGAAAAAGGAAGCTAAAGACTTAGCAGCCAAAGTGATGACTCTTGAGCACGCGCTCAATGTCAACGAGCAAGCTGCTCTGCATAGGACGCTGGAAATTCACGGTCTCCCCATGAAGCCTAACGAATACCTCATGGCTTCCATAGAATCTGTCGCCAGAATTCTAGATGTAAATATTCGTCAGGATGACGTTGTCAAGCTATATCGAATTATAAAAGCACCTTTATTGAGTGATTCCCCCCCCCCCTCGATCATTGTAGCCAAATTTGGCAGACAAGATCTACGGGATGAATTCATTGCAAGACGTAAGGTTAAGAGAGACTTCAACTAATTACAGAAAAAATGAACACGTGTACATATAATTTTTAAAATTGAATTTAGATTCATTTTCACCATCAGAAACTTTTAAAAAATTATGTAACTGGAATAGGGGTTTTTGAATATATGAATAAACTTTTATTATACCAATTATATCCAATATTCAATTATATAACCGTGATGTAAATAATTAATTTATTTTGTAAATATTACTAACTTTTTATAGTAATTTTCTGACAAAAAATTAAACACATGAACATTGAACAACCTATAATTGTAGATATAATTTTGAAAATTGAATTCAGGTACTTATTTGACATCACAAATATTATAAAAAATTACATCATTGTGATGGATATAGGTTGAAAATAAGAAACTTTATTATACTAATTATATCCAGTATTCGATCGCATCACCTCAAAGTAAATATAATTGATTTATGTTGCTTGTTAGAGAAAAATTGAAATTAAATATTTATGTTATTCAATTTTGTAACAAGATTAATAAGCCATGATTAGGTAATCATTTCATTACACAAAAATCATTGAAGAATTGTTTTTATTGAATCATTAAATTATTTTTTATTTCATATTTTTCTGGAAATTCGAATTATTAATAACCTCTTGAAGTATTCCAGAGAAAATTAAAATCTATATGCACATAATTTCTAAATAAAAATTTAGATACTCATTTCACAAGACGGCAAAAATTAGAAAAAAATAATATAATGGGAGTAGAGGTTTTTTTTATTAATAGATGATAAACGTTTAAGTAAGATGTTTTGGGTCTGAGTCAATAATTACTTAGAAATAACGTAAAAGGTATAAAATGAAAAATTTCAGACCTAATAAAAAGACCTTGATGTTCAGAAGATCCTTTAATCAATCGACGTTTTAAGAGTCAAATGCTCTCCTCATCAGGAAACAGGAAACCAAGTCAAATATAAGTCCTTTCTTCTTTAAAAAATTGAAAAAAACCAAAATGCCGAAGTCAAAAAGATTCATGCTTCTACATAAACTCTCATCTCAAGTTAGTTCTGTGAAGAAAATAATGAAGAGAAAGAGAAAAACCACTTTATATACCATAACGAAACATATACGATAAAAAAGTGAGGTCTTACATTTTTTTTAAATTTTAAATGGTAAACAGAAAGAACGTTCTGCTCCATTGTAAGGGTTTATATCAAATGAAAGAAGGTAAGAGCATGAAGTAATAGAAACATAAGTACAGTAACGTAGTAAGTCAGGTATATCAGGTTCCTTAAATTTTTGTTAACAATTTAGTTATTTTATTTTCATACATTCTAAGTAACAGATTGTTGGTAGAACAACTAATTGATATCAAATTAACAACTACTTATATTGTAGCAATAATGATGAAATGATGATAAGAGTATGCTTACGGAAAAACATCGGATCTTAAATTAAAGAATCTCGTATTACGTTGTATAATGGACTCAAAATATCTAGATCAGTTATTATATTTGAACAATTATCACTCTCCTTTTTAATAAAAAATATTTTCGCCACAAGTCTTCTAAACTCATTAGGTTCATGGTGTAAAACCAATACATGTTCCCAGTCGAATTGATGACCAGTTTTAACCTGATGATTTGCAATAACTTTATGGTTCTTAGGATTGTGTCTAAAATTATCGTGATGTTTTTTTAGTTCTAGTGGAAAGTAATCTACCAGTGTCACCTTCGTAGCATTTATCATAATTTAAACAAAAAATTTTATATGCTACATTACTAAGCTGAAAAATGTTAAGAGAACCTTTGCCTCGTTTTATGAACTTATCGAGTTTAGAATCAATCCTAAATGTTGTTTCCATATCGAATTCACTTAAAATTCTTTTAACTTCAAAAGACAAACTACCATGGAAATGTATAGAAACAATACGTTTGAAATCTAAATTATAATATAGATGTGAATTAATTTGTTGCGGTAACAGATATTGAAGGGTTTTTATGTTATTATTAATTGAAGATTCATGTGATAATTTGAACGATGTGTCTACGAGATTTACAATTCTGTTATGTTTTTCCAATTTTTACAAAATAATAGTTGAAATTTAATTTCTTAAAGTGTTGATTTCAATAATAAATAAATCTTACATTGTGAATTAAACCATTTTTGATATGTTTTTAATTATGTTTTCCTAATTGTGCAAAGGAGAAAAACTAAATTGTATAGTTTGGACTATTCAAAAGAGGACAAATACAGGGAGTTTAAAAAATATTTTTCAAAGAATATAAAAGGATTTTATATTTTTAATTGTTAAATTGATTTTTATTTGTAAAGAAAATGGACTTTGTTGAAATAGACAGAAATCGGGGTAAAGGGATTGATGTGATGGGAAGACCTGTGAAAAATATCAAAGAATTTTACTTAGTTAGTAAAAGATTAAGATCAACAGTTTTACAACAAGATTTTCTGATCAACTGCAAAATTCATGGAGTTTTTCCTAGAAAGATTTTTGACGTCAATAAAAACGTTAGTTTTGATTTCATGAACAAAAGAAATAAAGAAAAATTGGATAAAAATACTGAAAGATTTGAAAAATCTCTTTTGAATCTGACTATTAAAGACCGATAGATTAGCTATAACTAAAACAACTCGTGAAACTACCAATTAAAATTAAAATTCCGCAAAAGCGATTCTACTACAACCACGTGGTCGTCGGCACGAAATCCTGACATGGGGGCACTACGAAAGACCGGAGCAAATACCAAAAGGAATTGTCAGCGAAAGCCCCACGTACTGACTCGAATTTTACACACAAAAGTAAAAAAAAAATATATCAACTTAAAACAACGCAAGAAGGCTGCAAAAGTGAACAAAGGGGTCAAGCGATGCAATGGACCAGAGCGAAGCAAAATCTGTAAGGTCCCAAGTCCAAACCTGTCATTGCGTCGCCCGCCGATATTATACAAGGTTTACCTTGTGCATAGTTCCAGATGCTTGAACTTTCGATAGATCTATTCGAGCAGTCAATATATAATCCGGTACGTCTGATACACGATTTTACAATTATTTTTCGTCCGGCAATATCAAAATCAATCGAGGCCAGGCTTAATATATATATATATTCAAAGACGAGCCACTTGCAACTACCGGGGAAGCCATGAACTAAAAATGATCATTGACTAACGGTGTAACTGCTTTCCGTGACAATATTCGCGCAGATATTAACATAAGTCTAATAGGTATAATTGAGACCACGATTTTCTACGCTAAATTCTAAAACTTACATCAGAAATCGACGTTTACCGAGTTTCAAACTACAGCGCGTTTGTATTTTCGCCCTCAATGGAATTTATGTGAAGTGACAGGTATCTAAAATTCACTCTGTCACAGTGGGGCTAAAAGAAACAATTTCAGAAATCTAAAACAATACCATGCATAAAAGTAGTGCATTGGGACTCCCATGCAGTGTACTGAATGTGGAATGGATCGATCTAAATCTAGGTAACGCGCGCTAGCAAAATGGGTTTATAAAAATTATTTTATGCAAAACCGCACGGTTTTCGTATCTTTCTCTGCCTGTTTGGGGGACGCGAAGTTCTCGTTTTTTGGAGGGGGTATTTCGCCGGCCGGCCACCGTAAAAGTATACTTTTACGGAATGCGCGCATGCGCTTTTGGTCCAAGTGGCGACACTCTCCTGTCTCTCTCCTCTGACGCATGCGCGGTACATATGACTGATATTTGTAGACTGTACAATACAGTTGTACAGACTACAGAGCATGCTGGTCAGTAACACGCAGTAACACGTGAGTCAGATTTCACGAAAGCCCGCGAGTGTTTCACCAACCGATAACGATGAATATACGTGTCGCAATGACAAGTGATAATCAAGATAGATAGTTTATGCAGTGTACTTCACATTCACTTCCTCACTCAATAAAAATGATGAATCTGCAACTGGAATAAATGAATTTTATACCAAAAAAATTAATTTTCAACCATTAAGAATTATTTTCTACAAAAAAAAGACAAATTTTCCACAGTTTATACACATTTTTAAACGAATACTTTCATTTTTAAATAAGAGATATAAATTTTCAACCAAATAATTGAATTTTCATCCAAAAAAGATAAATTGTCAAAAAAGAATGAAATAGTTAGATTTTTAGTTTGAAACAAATTCATTTTGAAACAAAAAGAATTTTCAACAAAATAGTTCTCTTCAACCAAAGTGATGAATTTTCTACTAAAATTATAAATCTTCTATTGAAATAATATAATTTCAAACCAAAAAGATAAATTTTCAATTAAAATGATGAATCTATAACTGGAGTAGTTGAATATTCAATCAAAAAGATTGATTTTCAAACAAGAAGATTAATTGTTGATCAAAAAAGACGAATTTCCAATAAAATACATGAATTTTCAAGTTAATAGTTGATTTTTGACTAAAACAGATCATTTTTCATCCAAAAATGGAATAGTTAATTTTTCGGATAAAAAAATATCAATTTTCAACAACAACAAAAAATAAATTTTCAACAAAATAGTTATTTTCAACCAACGTGAAGGATTTTCAAATAAAATTATGACTCTTCAACTCGAAAAACTTGAAGTATTTTCTTTTCCTGAAATTTAGAAGAGGGAAAGTGAAGAGGCAAGAAGAAGTTGAAAATGATTGTTTTATTCATGATCGACACACACAAGCATACGAAAACCATTCCGTTTTTGCATAAAATATCGTGTGTCACTTCGCAGCAAACCGGTCAGGACCTCGCCCGCAGTTCGGCGCGCGCATAGACGCCTCGTACTACAAACATCGGCCTCGAACGTCAAAAATGGGGTTTGCTGCGTCGTAACACAATATACTATTCTGTACAGGAGAATATAACTTTGGTCGATATTGCAGATTTCCATTTTATGTGTGGATTTCTCTTTTGGATTCGTTACCTTCTTCGATGATAATACAGATTTCTATTAAGAAGTTTGATTTAAATAAGTTTAAATTAAGCACTATGTTAGATTCACATATTCACTGAAAGAAGCGTTATTTAGTTTAATAATTAAATGAATCAAACAAGCTTAAGCAAGCCCTATTTTAATGAAAATTTCCTAACTTTCTATGACCGACAAAAAATCCATGAAACATCCAAGCTTTCCAGGTTAATCCTCTGTTTCATGTTTCAGGGTTGAGTGCACAGTTTGAAAAATTGACCTTTTGGTTGAAAATTCAACTATTCCAGTTAAAGGTTCATCATTTTAGATAAAAATTCATCTTTTTTGTTTAAAATTCCACTATTTCAGTTGAAAATTCATTAGTTTGGTGTAAAATTAATTTTTCTACTGAAAATTGAACTATTCCATTTTTAGTTAAAAATTGATATTTTCAAGTTCAAAATTAAACTATTTGGTTGAAAATTGGTCTTTTTTAGTTGAAAATTCAACTATTTCATTGAAAATTCATTTATTTTCTTAAAAATCTTATTTTTTGGTGAAAAATTAAATTTTTTGTTGTAGAAAATCTAACTACTCCAGTAAAAGATTGCTCATTTTAGTTGAAAATTCAACTATTTTGATAAAAATTGGTCTTTTTCAGTTAAATATTCAACATTTTAGTTGAAAATGTATCTTTTTGGTAGAAAATAAAACAACTCTCTTGAAAGTTAAACTCTTTTGTAAAAAATTCATCTTTTTCGCTTAAAATTTATCTATTTCAATTAAAAAATTAATCACTTTATTTGAATTTTTTAACTGCAAATTTAACTAATCCATTTTTTGTTCAAAACTTGTATTTTTTAGGTAAAAATTCAACTATTTGGTTGAAAATTGATATTTTTTAGATGAAAATTCAGCTATTTGGTTAAAAATGCATCTAATTTGTGAAAATGTAATCTTTTTACTTGAAAAGTTAGGAATTTGAAGCAGTTTAAATTGAATTTAATACAATGCACACATTAATTTCACCTAAATATTCACTGAGTTTTAAGTATAAGAAGATAAAATAAAAATTCGAATTATTATTAAAATTTTTGAACTTTAGGGACAAATTCAAGAAATGATTAATTATGTTTCTAGTATTATTTAATTATTTGATTCATCGATAATGCTAATATATTTAAAAATATCTTGTAATATAATTTGTCAAAGGTTTCCAAAATAATCATATTAATTAAATCCCTAGAAACTGGAAAAAAAACATTATTTATAATAAACGAAATATTCTAATTGCTCCGTACCATTTTAATATGAAAAATTATATCTGGAAAAAACTGGAATTGCCAGGCAATTTTTTTTCATGATTTTAGTAGACACCCTGATAAAAAAATATATATTTTTCAATTTCAGAACCGGGTTTTTTGTTCTCACTCCAGAATATGGATTGGACTATATTGCAAATTGTAGAGAAAGTGGATTTCATCCTCATCCGACTGACATACCACTTTACACAGTAAGTATAAATAAAAAACATAAATTAAACCACAATTACATCTTCGTAAAGAAATATTCATCCTTGTTTCTTTTTTCAGAAAGCAAAACACTGTAAACTGGAGCCAATGGTCAACTTGGAAGTAGTTGACCTGAGGAAAAAATAAGTCCTATCGTTACAAACTCGATAAATGTAATTTTTCGCAAGATTGACTTTTAAAAATCTGTAATGACTGTAACTCTACTTTTTGTGCTTTCCTCAAGAGCCGAGACTTATATTTTTTACGTTTTTACAATTCAACTACGGATCATTGTTAAATGTTGCAGTTATTTAGTTTTTTATTTATTAAAAAAAATATATATTTTTATAATTATTATTGTTAAAATTTTATAATCTTTTGACGAATTAGTGGATTCTTTTAAGTCCGGTTGATTTTTTTAATTCTATAATATATTTTATCGAAGTTGATTTTCGCAATGCCGCCGAACAAATTAAGGATTTGTATCAAATAAAATTCTTAAAATTAAAAAGAATTGTAAAAAGTCGAGTTACATTCTTACGCAATGCACACAATATAAAAAAATCTATTCCACGCATAGAACCACACACATTCGGTCAAACTTTTTAACTCTCTATTTTGCATTATTAAATATAAAAGTAAATTTAAAAAAGTTTAGAAGCACTATTTTTCGACTTTCACATTCCAAGCAAAACCTGAAAATACTATTGCATTTACAAAGTAAAAAAAAGTTTGACCAAATCGATAAATATAATTATAAAATATATTTCTGCATATGAAATTAATAGATCACTCTAATGCACTTAAAATTCATGAAAAGTGTACGTGTATAATAAAAAAGGCATTAATTTATTTACAAAAAGATGCATTTTTTTGCATAATTTTATTAACAATGATCGCCAAACCTAATATTTCAAATGCTTGGTTATAATTAACCATATCTATTAACCCACACAATTGAGGGCATCTGTGGTACTAAATATGTGAGGAATTCATTCCGTAAAAATACGGAAAGTTATTCGAAATTCGGTATCACTTTTTTCGGTCCTATACAATTTATTTCTTCTTTCTCTCCACAACAAGGGGTCCAACATTATCACAATGTTCTTTGTTATGTTTCCCATGAGCACCATCGCAGTATGGCCACTAAATTTTGAGAAAAAAACAAACAAAGGTATCAATTATTGGCAGTCCTGTAATATTAAAAAATAGAACTTTCAGTATAATATTTGTAATATCATTTTGGCATTCGATTTTTTTTTTTTTTTTTTTTTGAGTTAGAGGTTTAAATCATGAATTATCACAGCTTACCCTAAAAATACTTTTGGTTAGACCTTTTTAAGAGTAATTTCAACAGGCAAAAAAGGTTTCAATTAACATATTAACATTTAATTATAATATTTAATTCCATATTTATGAACATTTCAAATTTTTGAAAACAGAATTAGAAAGAGGAAACTTGCGTGAGAAATTGTTTGGACTCCCCCCCCCCTAAGTAGGGATTTATCAGAGCCCCCCCCCCAAGCATTGCGTAATTAATGGATACTTCATAAACAAGAATCAGTAACTTCAGATTTTTAAATCGATTTCTCTCATCTAGACGAAGGAAGAGAAGCTCTACTGAAAATAAATCTTCGAGAAGTAAAAGTAGACGATTCAGTGAATCTTAAAGAAATTGCGAGCAAACTTGCTGGTTATTCAGGCGCTGATATTACAAATGTTTGCAGGTTTGTGCATCTCTTTAATGTTTCTATCGTTCTAGAGAATTCCTGTTTAAATTACTTTTTGTTTAAAATTTAATATTCAAATTTCATTGGTTATCAGAGATGCCTCTATGATGTCGATGCGGAAAAAAATTGCGGGTTTGAAACCCGATCAGATAAGACAGTTACCAAAAGAGGAACTGGACTTGCCAGTTTCTGCAGAGGATTTCGACGAAGCGGTTGAGCGATGCAATAAAAGCGTTTCACAAGAAGATTTAGAAAAATATGAAAAGTGGATGGGCGAATTCGGATCGTCTTGATACCGTCGCTTCCAGATTGATGGAATATATCAATGCATTTTCCTAATGGCCTTAAAGAGAGAATGTGTTACAGTTATGCATGGAATGTTAGAAGAAAAATTAAATTCAGAGTAATATTTTAGAGTGTAGTGTGAAACTTGACGTCTTCGGGCTATATTTATTTTTCATTATAAATATATTAATATACTGATAATTTTACACTTTATCTCCTACAAAGTCCCTTTCCTCTTTTTGAATATCCTTTATTGGCTCATAACTTGTTTCAAGTTTATGAAGAGATATTTTGAATCTATAACTTGGAAGCATCAGATAAGCAAGTTGAAAATGTTGCAAGAAAATCTTTTTGATTCATAGTGAGTCTAATATACTGTCATCAATTAAAATAATAAAAACACACAAGTCTGAAAAAATCGAATTTGTATTAATTTATAAATTAAAGTTATTTTTCTCCCAATTTTTAAAGACACTTAACAAATATTGGGTATATAAATATTTAAAATCTAATTATAAAATGAATACCGTGGAGCTGAACCAACTTTAATTGCAAGGTCGTTGGATATGGGATTTACGGATTTATTATGGTAATATATAATCCCACGAATATTGTAAGGTAAAAAAATCTATTTATGTTTAATACAGGATGTCTACTCACCTGGAATTATCAGGAAATTTGTATATACCTGGAAAACCCTGGAAATATCAGGGAATTTTTTCGAGAGTTTGGAAATTAACTTTTTTTTCATTTAAAATTTTACTATTCTGTTTTTGGTTGAAAATTTATTCTTTTTAGTTGAAAATTCAACACTTTGGTTAAACTTCTTTTCCCTCAACTGAAAAATCGTTTTTTTTTAAATTGAATTTAACTGTTTCTGAATTAAAATTAAAATCTTTTTTTGGTTGAAATATCAACTATTACATTTTTCGTTGAGTATTAATCTTTTTTGGTTAAAAATGCAACTACTTGGTTGAAAAGTGAACTATTTTGCTAAAAATTAATTATTTTGTTTGGTTAGGATTCATTTTAATTGAAAATTTATCTCCTTGGACAAAAAATGAACTATTTTGTTGAAAATTCGTTCTTTTTGGTTTATAACTGGTTTGGTTTTGGTTTCATCACTGAAAATTTAACTATTTCAGTTGAAAATTGAATTGTTTTGTTTAAAATTTGTTTCTTTTTTTAAATGTATCTCTTTAGTTGAAAATGCAACTATTGTGGTAGTAAATTAATATTTTTTGGTCCAAAATGCAACGGTTTGATTCAAAATTAATCAACCTTGGTTGAGGATATAACTTATTTTACTGATAATTCGTCTTTTTCGGTTCAACTGTTTTTGATCTAAATTTAAATCTTTTTTGGTTTATATATTTATAAGCTATTAGATTTTTTGTCGAGAATTTAGCTGTTTTTGATTTAAAATAAAAATCTTTTGTGGTTGAAATGTCAATTATTACATTTG
This sequence comes from Andricus grossulariae, assembly GCA_011634705.1. Classification (NCBI taxonomy): domain Eukaryota; kingdom Metazoa; phylum Arthropoda; class Insecta; order Hymenoptera; family Cynipidae; genus Andricus; species Andricus grossulariae. The sequence goes on along the minus strand of JAABKJ010075445.1, from coordinate 85,885,370 downwards.
TTCTTGAGAATTAATGTTTTTGATTAGAAATTCAACTACTTGGCTGAAAAATGTGCTCTTCTGCAAAGAATTATTATTATTATTTTGTTTGGTTTGAAGATTCATAATTTTAGTTGAAAATTAATTTCTTTGATTAAAATCTTCAATATTTTGTTGCATTTCTTTCAGAGTTAACCTTCTGGATTGAAAAATTCATCTGCTATTTCTGTTAAAAACTGTTGCAGTTAATAACTCATCATTTTGGTTAAAAATTCAACTATATTATTCAAAATTCGTTTTGAATCAAATGTCGACGTTTTGAGTCTCCCTGTGTCAGAAAAAAATAGATTTTACGTCGGTGTCTGTCTGTCGTTGTCGTCGTCGTTATCATCGTCGTCTGTATACCGGATAATTTTTTAAGACTATTAAAACAACCTTTTGAATTTTCTTGAAAAATCGAAAAATGAATATATATATATATATATAATATATATAATCAACATATATATACACACACACACACATATATATATATATGATATATGATATATGGATAATATGTATAATGTATCAAGGTTTTTATAATTTTAAGAATACACACGAAATATACATATATAACTTTTATATGGGTAAATAGATAAATAGACAGATAGATAGATACATAAATAGATAGATAAATAGTTAGATAGAGAGATTAGATATAGAGATAATTGGACAAGTTCAATGGATCTCCGACTCTCAACCTTGCGTCTTATTTATTATTGATGTATCATGATTTTTCTTATCTGAACAATTGATTTATTTATTATTATTTTATTTTGTAAGGATTTCTTAAGCTTATTCTCCGATTTCACAGATTCCTGTATATCATATTTTCCATATTCTCATGATTTCTCAATCTTAGTTTCCTGTTCAACTTTTGAAATATCTAATTTATTTCCTCAGATTTCCAGGATTTCTTAAATTTTTATTTCATTCATGATTTCTTAAAATTGAAATACTTCATACTTAAAAATATTTTATTTTTCAGATTTCTCAGGATTTCTTAGTTTTTATTTTATTTTCAATTTCTTGAAATTCAATTATTTTAGACTGAAAAGTATCTTATTTTATTTTACAGATTTTTCAGGATTTCTCAAATTTTATTTTATTTTTGGTTGCTTTAAATTCAAATATTTCAGACTTGAAAATATCTTATTTTATTTCTCAGAGTTTTCAGGATGTCTGAATATTTATTTTTAATTTCTTAGCACTCGAATATTTCGCACTTGAAATTATCGTATTTCATTTTTCGGATTTCTCAGGATTTCTTAAATTTCTATTTTATTTCCAGTTTTTTTTTTAAATTCATATATTTCAGAATTAAAAACATCTTATTTCTTTTTTCAGGATTCTCAGGATTTCTCATATTTTTATTTCATTTCCAATTTCTTAAAATTCATATATTTCAGACTTAAAAATATCTTATTTCATTTTTCAGGATTCTCAGGATTTCTTACATTTTTTTTTTATTTTCAATTCATTCAAATTCATATATTTCAGACTGAAAAATATCCATTTTTTATTTCTCAGATTTTTCAGGATTTTTCAAATTTTAAAGCTCTTTTAGATTTTCATTTTATCTTATCCCCTTAATTTTGTCTCGAGCGACGAATAGCTACTTCGGCCTTGTTTAACATTGATTCAAAGATTTCTGAAAATTCCTTCCAATAATGATCAGAGTTAGAGTCTTCTTGATTATTTGTAGATTTGTTTTCAAGCTCTTGGGTTAATTTTTTAAGTATGTTTTTGAGCTTAATATGCGCTTGGATTTCGTGCCGTTGTTTCCCGGAGCGACGATAACTTCTCAAGGGTCTGTTTTGAGACATTACATAATATAATCCGATTAAAATCACCGATTTTAGTCAATATTAATTTTGAGAACTGAAATATTTATTCAAGTGTTTTTCAAGTTTTTAGGATATTTGTGTTGTATGTTGTGTAATTCGATTGTTATTCTTGAAAGACGTAACAGTTGAATATGTAAGTCATAACATAAGAGAGCCCACTTGAGCTCAATCCTTGCTATGAATTTTAGCAAATTTATTTTGTATGAGATTTGTTATGTGTAATAATTGCTTAATTCGACTGTTAATCTTAATTGACTTAACAGTTGAATTTGTAAATCGTAGCATAAGAGAGCCCGCTTGAGCTCAATCCCTGCTATGATGTTTAACAAATTTTATATAGTATATGAGTCTTATGTAAGTTGTGTAATCAGTGTTCTCATGTAATTTTTTTTTACTACAAAAAAAAAAAAGAATTGATTGCATTTTATTTAATTCCTGAAGTTTAAATTTTAATTCACTTACTATTGTTACTTACTGTATTCCAAATTTAATAATTCGTGAACGAAAAATTTGTTTACATTTTTGTCCTAGCTTTTCTTTTGCCCTTATTTAAGAATAGAAAAGAAATTCTGATTTTCTTTTTGAATTAACTCTCTCTTTCAGTTTTTGGTTTCCCGGCAGATGCACCAAAAATTCGGTATGTGACGTCTGGATAATGAAATTACATCACTTACCCAATTATCAGAAATAGATCCTCATTTTTGCAGAGATAGGGCAGAGTCCCATGTCATCAAGTATTTCCCATGAAATGCAGCGATTAAAGAAAATTGAGATCCTGAGTGATGTTTTAGGCAATAAAACAAGAAAGATCATCTAAGTAGAAATCAAATTGATTGCTCACCCAAAATTATATTGATTATGCCTCGTGCTTAAGAGCCAGCAGAATTTCAACTATTTGTTTGTGGAATCTGCGGCTAGTTTCCAAGGATCCTTGCAGAGAAGGCAAAAGATCCGTGAGGGATTTGACAGGCGGGTAATTTTTGAAGATGATCAATCTGATGATTTCCTCCAAAAGAATTATGTGTTCCCTAGATTTCTCCTGGCAGCGTTTGAGGGTCCTCAGCGTATTCGTAGAGGGTTGAGAGTTCATCAATTTTATTCCTTTGGCCTGACGTGTTCCAGGGATCCAATTGAGACAGGGATTTTGGGTTGATATTTAACGTGTGACGTCACGAGCCTTCAAAGCTGAAGAAAATACATGTTCAGTTTGATAAAAACAATCCCAATAATTAATCCTGGATTCAACGTTGCTGAGACTCGAGGAGTAAAAGCGAGAAAATAAGTAAATGGGATGAATGGCGTTAACCCTTTGAAACTTTATTTTTATATATTTAATTTAATAATTTAGATTGATAATTGCATCAGGCGAATCGTGACATATATGCAATATTGGTAATATTGCATCCGGAAAACCTAACCTCATTTTTTATACATGCTTTTACAATTACTTCTATAAAATTGTTATACAATTTATAATTATAAGATTTATAATTACTTTATTTTATAATATTTTTCGCGTAATTAAACGACTTGATTTTGCGAGGGTATAGCTCACATACATCCCGGAACCCCACATATATACATATATACATATATATATATATATATATATACTCGTATATATATTTTAATTTAAATTATTCGCTTAAAATCGACTTCTTGGGACGATAACTCCCAAACATTTAGAGATAGTACATTCGGAATATTTTCATTTTGCAAAAAAATTTTAAGCACTTTAATTCTTCTTACGCTGTTTGGGACATAGGATGAACTGGAATAAGGCAATTCTCAAAAAACTGATTTTTTCCCACTTTTTCAATATTTTTCCAAAACATTGAAGGGTTTCAGTTCTCGTAAGATGTTCAGCACTTGTAGACCTTTTTTGGATGCCAAACTGAATGGTTTGAGCCAATGACATTCCACTTTTAACATATTTTCATCAAAATATGTTGATTAACCTCTTCAAAAAAATCAAAAAAAGAGTATTTTTCAAAAAGGGCCCAAGCGATTTTTTTCTTTTTGGGCTCAAAATGATCGTGGGGCTTCCCAGAAGTAGATTAAAAAAACCGGAAGACCGTTTGGGTTGAATTCAGTCGACGCACACCGTGTAATACCACAAGCGCCAGGACATTTTTTACAATTTCTAAGTTAGCAATCTTCCCTTATAAAAGAACACATCACTTTAGGCAAAATTTCATCACGAATACATTTAACATTAGATCCATCCTTTCTTAAGTTTTTAAATGTAATAAGGCAAACCTCAAAATTGGCATAATAAGTGCCGACATACCTCTTTTAAAGGGTTAAATATCTTTTTACTTTCTTAAATCTTTCACCTTTTTCTTCAACTGAAATTACATCATTCTTGTTTGTGCTTTGCCTTGTACAATCTAATTCATCGCTTTAAACCAATTCTGGTGCTAATTGCTCTTCTGTCTCCCTCACATGATATCCGTTGTATGGATCAGGAGTGTAATATATTCCTTTTTTTAAGTGAAAATTTCCTGGATTGATCAATCATATATTTGGTTACATCAGGATACATTTAATGCAAATCTTGCTTCGTATATATCCTTGAAAACAGCGTCAGCAGATGAATTTTTTCTTGTGTATTTGTACAGTTTTTTAAAGCTGATTGAAAATTAGATATCCACCCATCGCAAGGAGAGCACTTCTCCTTTCGTAATAATACATTATAAACTTTTGAAAGCTTACTAGTTGTTGGTTCCGTAAGTGCTTCTATCCGCTATTTCCTTTTTTTACAAGCATAATTTTCACGCAACTTTTCATTGATATTTAATAGATATTCTATTTAGAATCAAAAATGCTAATAAAACTCCTAACTCTTGCAGATGCACAAATGGATCACTAGAATTCCTGTACATTACTTTCTTCTGAACAGCTTCAGTCAGGACACTTTTTTCGCTCTCTGGAATAAACTAATTTTAAAACATTGGCTATTGTGCCTTAACATACTAAATTTGTGAATGAAACATAACCCAAAAAACTATATAAACATATATAAAATACTGCAATTGTCAAACACGCGTTTTTTGCACTCAATACATTGCCAAAGATGAAATGCCATTAAATGAGAGCTCTATCTTTTTACATCTTACTTTTTTTCAGTCGTACATTCATCTGTTTTTACATCGTCAACTTTTTCATTTAAATTGATGGTTTCATTGTTTTTAATAGCGCAAAATGTCTGATATTTCGAAAAAAAAAATATTTTTCAAACAATTTTTTTTCATAAGAAGGACTAGTTTAGCGATAACGCAAGTGATAGGATATCTTTCATAGTAGAACGAACCTACAAAAATGAAAAAATAAGCCAAAAGTGGGTTTTTTGAGAAAATGGACTTTAAGGTTTTTTCAAACAATGGCCGAAAATTTAATTATGTTAATATGTTTCCAAAATATGCCATTTTGAAGAAAATTTTCGTTAAGTTTTCCACAATTCACGTAAATCTTTAAATATCCGTAAGCTCCCGAAAAAAATTTAAAAAATTTTAAACTTTGGCTCCCAAAGAATTTAAATGTGAAATTAAAACCTAATTTTGTTTATTCAATAATTTATAATAATGTATTAAAAAGTGACAGAATATCAAACGGAAATTTCGATTTTTTAAACGAAACATGTGGTCCTCATGGCTTGCAACACGTGGTGTGACGTCACGAGCCTTCAAAGCTGAAGAAAATACATGTTCAGTTTGATAAAAACAATCCCAATAATTAATCCTGTGTTTACATAAATATTAATTTTATACAATAAAGTACATTCCAAAATGTTTAATTTATAAAAGCTAATTTTTTTATATAATTTTCAGACTGCACTTGAAAATTCATATTTCCTGCACTTAATTTATTTACCACGAAGTATAAGATACAATAATACCCCATAGTTCACTTTCATATTCCCACATTTACTTTATTTTCATAAAATAAACCACATATTTTGAGACATTATTTCAAATAGCCCGCCGAAATTCCAATATTTTACCTGAATTATCGTCTGCTACGAGCAGCCAGAGAGACAATTCTTTATTTATTTTAATATTATATACATTTCTAAGAGCTGAAAAATATATACGAATAAAATAGATGTCTCATATTCTTACTCCAATTACTTGTTATAGTTTAAACGCGTTGTCTTTGCTTAAAATTAAATAATGAGCGCTCTTGCTCGCTCTGCTCGGTCATGACCGAGCATGCTCGGTCTTGCTCATGCTCGAGCACGAAAAGGGGGTAAACGTCCATCACTATGTCCGCCCTTCGGTCGCATTCCAAATCTGCCGGCCTAACGCGTGCATTTGGCTGGCACGTTGGTCTCCAGCCCGTCGGGTCGATGACGTGCCGGCACGTATTGTTATCTGGGTAGTGACTCAGTGGTTCTAATAATTGAGGAAAATGATGTTTTTGGCTGCTGGTGCTCTATATATATATGGGCTGAAAAAACTTGCCTGAAACAGTAATATTTTTCATCTTAAAAAAAATTATACCGTCACTGCTGGAAACCTGAAAGCTCTTATTTTGAAGAAGTATTCGTCATCTTCACCGTATGGTATTTTCTCCGAAATGTGAAAGGCAAGGAGACAAACATCAAAAAGCTCTCTAATTGTTAAAGGCAAAGAGATTAACCCGAAAAAACTCACCAAAACTTGGGAAGCAAGAGGACTTATCAAAAACAATCTCGACATGTAACAGATGAGCAGAACTATCCACCGAAATCGTTTATAATTTTATTATTGACTATCGTTTTCCTACGATGGAACCATTTTGAAAATTTAATTGACAAAATATCCAAATCGTTCTCCAGCTACATAAAAGTAAGAGTAAAATGAAACATTCATTACACGTTAACAGAAAAATCATTTTTATTAATTATTATAACCACTGAGTCACTACAGCACACCTAGTAGCGCCGCGGCTAGTTGGCACAGGGTACCCGCGCTTTTATGGCCTTCTACAACTCAACCAATACTTTCCAACCCATTTTCGTTTTGTGATATTTTTCAAGAGAAAAAATCAAGTTTTTTTCTAGCCTAATTAAAAATATATAAAAAATGCCGCATTGGGAGAAAATCTCAAAACTGTTTTTTAAAATGAAAAATCAAAGTGAAATAATTTGTTTATCGTTTAATGATTACTTTTGTTGTAACCCTTGTTAAAATGCCTTTTGAAAACCCTTATATAAAAGTAAAATAAGACAACTGTATCAGGAGTTATGTACAATTGAAAGTTAGCAGTCGGGGTGAATCGTCGAAAGTTCGAGCCTCTGCATCTTGACAACCCGTGGTACTAGGTTAGCCCCCTTTCCAGAATTTAAGGAGGTCATCAAGTACTATAATCTGACGAAGTACAGGTATTTGTCCTTGTGATAGGTGCTCTCGGATGCGCGAAACTATCACCTTAAAGCCGTACCCGCGTGCCAAAAATATGCCAAGGCACTTGCGAGATGGATGCAAAAAGCTGTCATCCTTGAGCCGCTTCGTGTCCTCAAAACAGACAAGGGTTTCGCCGGCCCGTCGATGTGATTTCATCTTGTCCTGTGACCACCCATCTCACGGTTGTGAGACGTGACCATGAGCGTGATTTACCGCGGTCCTACTGGGAGCCGGTGTCATTTTTAGATGGCAGTTGCTCCCAGTCGGACCCTGCGGTGGTTGTCAAACCTTATTTTAAAAATAAATATATTTGTAAGCCGCAAGTTAGAAGGAGTTCCTGAAAATAGGCAAAAGAAATATCCCCTGTGTGATTGTTACTGAAAGTAGCATCACGCAGGAGAATTTCTAAAGCGCAAACTCCAGAACTCCCACTCGAACGCTGTTAAGTAAGCGTGAGAGGGTTGAGAGGATAAAAAGGCATCTCCTGGCCGAAAAAGTATATTATAGATCTTTCAGCTGAATAGCAATGATGACAGGGTGGAAACCCGTAGGAAGACTTGAAGATCTAGCCTCACTTCTTAATAAAAAAATTTGCAAAAGGAGCGGAGAACCGAAAAATATTTGGCGTCAAGACCAAATACTTTGATGTAATTCCGAAAACAAATAGGTCCTCTTTAAGAGAGTTAAGGAAATCGTATTTCCAAAGACAGCCTTTAAGAGAGACTTACCTGGAAAAGTGACCTCTGTTGTTCAGAACGAAATCTGTAAACCTTTTGTGTATCTCCGAGCGTTTCTCCGAGCAAATTTGTAGTTGAAGCAGTGTCTCCAGAACGTGGGATTTTTCGGCCCCCACCACTTTCCCGTCTGGGAGAACACATGCAAGCGTAGCGTCGGTGAGTCGGCCAGCCTCGTGTAAAGCCGAAAACGCACGAGGCACGAGAATTGTCCGCGACTGCTTATTAATTATTGTAACCATATTCAGCAGAAACCCTTGGTACAGGGACCCTCTATCCGCTAAGCTTTTAGATAAACTACTTTTATATTCTCATGTTTTTATTCATATTGATATAAACAAATTTTTTGTCATAAATTAGATAGCGAGACTGAAAATGAGGAAGGGGAGGATGACATCGCCGAAAATGAAGACGATGACGAATTTGATTCGGAAGCGGAGCCTGCATCGAAGCAACGTCGTCTCAATGAAAGTGCAGCAGAGTCCTACAACTGGTATAAGCAAGCACCTGACAGGGGCGGCGGTCGTTCAAGTGGGGATCCGAATTTTTCCGCGACTACAAAAAACGATGGTATGAATGTAAAAACTCCAGTCGAAGCGTTTCGGGTATTATTCGATGATGCGATTTTAGATAAAATTATAATTCATACGAATGAAGAAATCGAACGCGTTATGTGTTTACTTATAAGTGAGGGCCATCAATATCAAAGTATTCATAAAAAGATTGACAAAGAAGAATTGTGCGCTTTTTTAGGTCTTTGTTTTTACAGTGCTTATTTCAGAGAGAATAAATTCAGCGTAAAAGATATGTGGGATGATGTATTCGGTCGCGGAATCTATCGAGCTACATTATCTGAAAAGAGATTTGAATTTTTGAATCGCATGTTGCGATTTGATGATAAAAGTACGAGATCGGAACGTCAAGCCACTGATAAACTTGCGCCAATAAGAGAAATTTGGGATATTTTTATACAGAACTGTACAAATAATTACGAGCCGTCTAATAACTGCACAATCGGCGAGCAGTTGGTGTCTTTTCGTGGTAGATGTCTTTTCAGCATTTATATGAAAAATAAGCCCGATAGATACGGAATGAAAATTTTTATGTTGAATGATTCTGAAACATTTTACATGTTTGCTGCTGTTCCTTACGTAGGAAAAGTAGAGCCAACTGCAAATGATTCTGTGCCAACTTATTTTGTAAAAGCTTTGGTAGATCAAGCTTCTATTTCTGGCACATGGAGAACAATTACGATGGACAACTGGTTCACATCTATTCCTCTTTTTGAAACGCTGGAAAAAGATTATCAGCTACGAGCAGTTGGTACTATCAGAAAAAATCAACGAGAAATTCCATCTACTTTGAAAGCTAAGAGCGCTGTAGGTTCGGCACGTTTTGTATTTTTAGATAACTTGACTCTTGTTTCATATACCCCGCGTAAAAACAAAAAAGTGCTTTTGTTATCGTCCGCTCATCATACAGCAGCAATAAATAATGAAACGCGTAAACCGGAAATAATAATGTCGTATAATAGTTACAAGGGTGCTACTGATACGTTTGATAAAAAATGTCGTAACTTTTCAACTGCCCGCCGTACTCAGAGATGGCCCTTACGGTTTTTTTATAACATGTTAGACCAATCTGCTGTAAATGCCCAAGTTTTATATAGCTTGAATACTGATAATCCACGACTTTCTCGAAACGATTTTCTAAAAAAATTAGCATTTGGCTTGGTGGAACCGCATCTTCGGCGACGTTTAGGCATAGCTACAATACGCGCTTCGATAAAAAAAATCATACGTAAACTTTTAGAAATCGATGAGCCCGTGCCAGCAGTAATGAGCGTATTAAAAGAAAATACAAGGGCAAAATGTGGCATGTGCGATAGCGATGCACCTGGCCGAACACGCATGAAGTGCCCGAACTGCTTACGTAGAATGTGCGATAATCATCGTGCAGCTATTTGCGTTGAATGCGAGCGTTTTGCTGAAAATTAATTATAAAACATTTTTGTTGTATTTTTAAATTATTTTACATATTTTTTATAATAAATGGTTTAATTGTATTTCATTATTATTTAATACATTTACTCTTATTTGTCCATTCTAAAAGCACCAAATTCCCTTTATGAAAATATTGTAACTACGGGAGCACGGGAAAAATACTATCGAGTCTGGCAGTATCTTATCCCCATGCTATCGGTCTGGCGATTGAATAATAATAAACTTGAAGCATCAATAGTCGATCCTAGAACCAGTTTCAAGTTGCAATATTTTTAAATAACGTCAGATTTGTTTGCAATATTTTTTTGATTTGTCATAATTTTTATTTTGACCGAGGGTTGAAGCACTGTTGTAATGTTGTGTATATTAGGGTGGTCCAAAAATGCTCTAGAGGGCACACCGCCACAGTTTTTGACTAATCGGCACCAAATCTAGCATACATATTCTTCAGGCTCCCGGGCAGGTCGTAAGAGTAATGGGTACATTTAGGGGGGGGGGGTCACCGCCACAGTTCTTGAATAATCGGCACCAAATTCAGCATACATATTCTTTGGGCTCCCTGACAGGTTGCAAGAGTAATGGGGGCAGATATGGGGGGGGGGGCACCGCCACAGTTTTTGACTAATCAAAACCAACTTTTGCATACATATTCATCAGGCTCCCGGGCAGGTCGTAAGAGTAATGGGGGGCGGCACCGTTTTTTGACTAATCGGCACCACATTTTGCATAAATATTCTTTGGGCTCGCGGACAGGTCGTAAGAGTAATGGGGGGGCAGATATTGGGGTAGCCCCCTGCGACTATTTCCTGTTTCCAAACCTGAAGAAATGGCCGGGCGGTAAGAGATTTGGGTCGAATGAAGAGCTCATCACCGAAACAAACGCCTATTCTGAGGGCCTTGAGAAAACATATTATTTGGAAGAAATAAAAAAATTGGAAGAACGCTGGGCTGAATGTATCGAGCTAAAAGGACATTATGTTGAGAAGTAAAATGCTCATTTGCCGAAAAAAAATCTTTTAGTCGAAGAGTCACTGACTTATCAAACAGCCCTCGTACTTATTGGTAAGGTTATGCAAATAACAGAAAAAACGATCTGGGAAGTTCAATGTAGATTTATCTCAGGAATATCATGTGCGGATCAGATATTAAGATTGAGACAGATCATACAAAAAAGTTTGAGAGTTTAGATAAAAAAAAGGTTTCTGTGCATTTGTTGAAAGTCTTTGACTAGGCGGCTAGAGTTTGGGAAGTTTGGGACAAAAAAACAAAAAGCTAATTTTCAGAAAAAATAGTTATAATTATCAACCAAACAGATGAATCTTCAACGAAAAATAAAACTTTTCAACAAAGTAGTTGAACTTTTACCCAATTATTGGAATTGACAATTTAAAAAGTAAGTTCTATGAGGAAAAAGTTCAAGTTCCTGCCAACGAGATGAATTTTTTACAAAAGTGGTGAATCGTCAACTGAAATATGTACCTTTTCAGTTACAAGAAATTAAATTTCAACATAAAAAAGGAACGAATTTTCCAAAAAATTAAATAAAATAATTTCTCAACGAGTAACGTAATATTAGATATTTCAACTAAATAATATTTTGATTTTTTTGATAATAAACAGTTAAATTGATCTGCAATAAACGAATCTTCAAGCAAAATATTTCAATCCTCAGCAAACGAAAATTCATGTTCAACCAAGCAGTTTCATTTTAAACCAATAAAGATTAAAAAAAAAGATATAAAAATTAAGAACGTTTCAAGATTGCAGAATTTTCAATTGTAAATCCTTAACATGGAATTGCTTAAAAAAAAGGCTATAAATTGCATACATTTCAAGTTTAAATCTTGAAAATTGTACAATTTGCAATTCCATACTTTTTAAAATTCAATAGTTTCCGATTCTTGAAGCAGCATCTTTCTTAAGCATTTTTTATCGCAGAATCTGAAAATAAAAAGGTATATTTTGTTGCGCAAACATTTTGACCACAGCATTGATTTAGAGAGGCATATTTCTGATTTCCTTGCATTTGTTTTTGTCTTCCGTGAGATCAAACTAAATCACCCTTTGATAATGAACCCATGTGGAAATTTTGTCATGGCGCTAGCTGGACTCAAAATAGGAAAAACTTGGACCCAAATTGGGGATTTAGACAGGACCCAACCACAAATGAAACGCCTCACCCGGCCAGAGCCTAACTTACCGACCGACTTGGCCCCAACTTGGCTTTATTTATGTTTTTAGACTTAGCCACATTGTAAATAAAAATTGTTTATTTAAAAGAAAAATTTCAAGTAGCTGAACATTTTAAGAGAAATTTTATTCCTGAACCGGCGTACTTGTCGTCAGCCTCATATTTCGGTTGCCATCCCAATCTTTGGAATTAGTGGAGATCTATGCTAACATGTGAAACGTAATTGAGGTTATATTTTCTAAACTTTAAAATCGGCTAAAATACATGAAGGAACTTAATTTTTCTCCAAAAGTATTTATTTTGCACTTCCAATTGTCAACAACATTCACATTGTAATTTCACATTGAAATAAACTTCTTTCAAAGCGAAGCAGAATCACGCTTGCAATTTTCAACCACGAAATTCACTTGTTTTATTTTAGCGAAGTTGTCGCATTGCCAAAAAATGAATCGAAGAGATCGACAATCGATATTAGAGTTCGGCGCGCGAATTCAAATTTACATGAAACTAAATGAAAGCAATGGAGCCAGACGGTGTTCACGTTTCGAAAATTTAAATGATTCTATAATGTAAATTAAAACAAGATGATCGTGACAGAACTGGCGAACTTAATTTTGAATAAAATTGTTTACGATTATTTAATTTCAAAAATATTTAATTATTTGAAATTTGTTTTTCAGGTAATCTACATTTTATAGATTTTTTTTTTCATTTTTGATCTTTAAAGGATCAGATAACTGGTCAGCTACTTTTCTGTAAACAGTATTTCAGAGAGTCTAATTCTGTAAAATAATGTATAGTTTATTGAATGAACAAGGAGTTATTAAATAAACGAATTTTAAGTAAAATTTTGAACCCGACAAGTGCTTTTCACTTTCGGCATTTTTGATCATTTGAATAACACTTTAATAATTAATACAGACGAAATCACAAAAACAATCGCCAAAATAACCTCAAACCAATCTACTTTTCATCTACTTGTGTTCAAGAGGTTCAAGATGGAGCCCGACTGAAAACAGATGCACAGCCAAGTTGATGGCGCTGTAATAAAGAGCTGTGAAACAGAGTTGGTTCAAACTAGATGTAAGATATTATCCCTGTTGTACACGCAGAAAAAAGAACCTTATATTTTACTGAAAACCAAGTTAAATCTACTGATCTTCCAAGTACGTATATGGGTCATAAATTGAAAGTATCGTCGTTAGAAACTTTGATTGATACATATTTAAAAAGTAGGAAGAATCGTAGAAAGTACAAAAGACTTTCGATGAAAATGTGAAGACCAGAAGAATAGAGTTCTTGAAACACACATACACTACTGCTTCGAAGGCAGTCAATAAAATTTTGATTGACTATCCCATCACTAAAGTTTGATAGAGCGAGTCAATGAAACTTTCGATGACTCGTACCGAGTTTTTAGAAGACAGTGTTGCCAAATTAAAGAAAATTATTTCGAGGTTTTATTTCATAATTTTATAGTTATCCACATGGACTTATGCTTAAGTCATATTTATTTTTACACAGTTCGAACACTGCACACATACACACACAAACACACACATATATATATATATATATATATATTATTGCACGCTTTTGACCCTATAAAAAATCTATATAAATTCTGCGGCGGGATTCGAACTACTTAACACCTATGGTCCAACGCAGTGAACGCAACTTATCCGTACGACTAAGCCCCACGGCTAGCCTAACACAGGGAATATTTTGCACAAATCCCAGCAAAGATTCGAAGCACGGCACTGCAGGGCATAATTTACCACTTAAATTTTCATTTTACTTTCATAAAATTCAGAAGACACTTGAAATTACTTTTTAGTGTCTTCAGGGGTGAGTTTTGGCAAAGTTGGCGGTAAATTAAATCGTTAAACTAATTTTTCAGGCTTCATACTACTCACATGGTAGTTTTACATCATCGTTGTAAAGTTTTTACGATTCTTTTCAAAATTTAAGGACTTACTGAATTTTTAACACGTTGGGGTACTTCAAAGTACTTTAAAAGTTTTCGAATCGAAGTTCTTAAATTTTTTAACTCTTGATTTTCAATTATTCAACTTCAAGAATATAAACTTGTAATGGGTAACAGAGATCTATTTTCCCCTGTTTGTTTCTTACTAAATTTAAGTTTGGTATATATTTTGTATGACATTCAATTTCGAATGCTTTCATTTTCAAAGTTTGCAAGCTTTTTAAATATTTTTATTTAAAAATAGCAAATTAAAAGCCAAGAAAATTAAAATGCAACACGTTTAAACGAAAACCCCAAAAATTATTTATATTTTTATTTGGTGCATTAAGATGGAAGAGTTTTCATTTTGAAGCTTCCTAGCCTCCATCGATCCTGAGTCATTAAATTTTAAAGTGATAATTCTTTTCATATTCAAGCTTTTAATTGTACATAATTCAGTTTCAAACGTTTCAATTTTTTGACTACTCAAGTTTTCCTCACAAGCAATGGTTTCCAAAGATAACACTGTACGACATTTGTTATTACATCTAAATTTTTTTGAACCTCATTAAGATACTCTAGAGTTCTATCCAGAATTCCGGGCAATTCTAAATACAGTTTCAAAACTTGTCGAAGAGGAATCACTTGAGCAACTATGTCCTTATGTTTTCATTCTTTTTCGCCTCCTTTTTCTACGATTACTTTAACTTCTACGAGTTTCACATTTTCGGGAAGTATAAAGGTTTTGTAATTTCCAAAGTGCGAAAAGCGCTTTGCCTCTGTATTCAAGCTTTCAAAAGGTGCTGAAAATGTATCTAGAATATTAGTAATTTCTGTAATTGTTAGTGAATCCGTACCCGAACTTTGAAAGCTGCTGTCAATTTCTTTTTTGATACACTATGTATTGTCTTTGAATAGTTCTGAAACTTCTTCTATAATTTCATCTACCCGCTTTCTGGCTTCATCGGTGTACTTATACAATTTGGAAACAAACAAGATTACTTTTTCTGTGAATTGATTCGATGTGTTTGCACCCGATTGATTTTAATCTTCAAAAAGCTCACCACCGAATGTATCTTCTTCATCTGATGAACTACACGAGTCTATGCGTAACGGTGCCTGAAACGAATTCTCACAACCTTCAACATTCACGTTTAAAACTGGTTCGATTTCAGGAGAACTTGAAGGCCCGGGAAAATCATATAAAGAACTTTTTTCCGATTCAATCACATGTTGATCATATTCGGTTGGTAATTCTGAGGTATGTTTCGCAATTCGGTGTTTCTTGTATGAATCAAATACAACGTAATGCTTCGAGCAATCTTGTTCCATACACGTGAAAATATTTGACAATTTGTAAGATAATTGAACATGACGCACGAGATCACGATTTCTATCGCAATGTCAGATCACAGGCGAAACAGCGAAACATATTTATGTATTATATATAACTTGAGCAAGAAACTGAAGTGAAAAGTGTTCTCTTAGAAGGAAACAAAGTCTACATACTTTTAAACCTTTTAGCAACTTCGGCAATTTGTTTTGTAATCGTTTTCACTTTTGAAGCGACACCCGTGGGTGGAAGTGCGATTTCATACAAACATGATTGGATGAAGTACCAAACATTTGATGAATCAGCAGGATATTGACAATCTAGAGCGAAAAAAGATTTGAAAGTCAAATCTATTGCCTCAATAAAACTACTCGTTTCATACCGATAGTTGTTTATCACAACGTAAACTTTTCGGAAGTTTACTATCGTTCCCACAATCACAGTAATTGGTTGCAACGTTAAGTCGAACTTTTCGACTTCAACATGTCTTGATTGAGGGCAATTCAAGTTGAAAACAAGTCGAAGAATTTTTACTCGGGCTGTTTCTCTCTAGTCTGCCTTGAGTCGACACTGGCGCGCCACAGAATGACTGTCCAGTAGCTAGACTGTGATGCAATGCTCGGATCGACTAGTTACTAAACAGATCGTATATTTTGATCAAAAATAATTATTAAAAAAATAATATAATTCTCTTTTATTACAGGAAATCTATTATATACATTTTGCAGTTAATTGAAAATATAAAAAAGTTTTTGTACACAAAAAAATTAAAAAATGAGTTTCCGCAATTCTTAAACATACGTAGGAAATATTAAAAATATAATACATAGATTCATTATACATATTATAATTAATATAAGTGTGTTATAACTTTGGTATATAATTCAATTGAAAGCAAAGTGTTTGTAAACATTTGATGAATATAAACCGTTGTTAAGAATACAGTTTGTATATTAAGATTTGAATCACGTTCAATAATTATTGTTCATTATCGTAAATATGTAGTACAGTGCATTCAATTATTATTTGAGCATTAACGTAACTATGTTTCGTAATTTGCTAAATCTTTAACTTTAAAATTATTAATTTCTTAATACACTTCTGGAATTTTTCTTCTGTCCAAACTGTGATTCTATCTAGAAACTAGCTAAAATCTGGACATTCTTCATATATATTGAAATTCGTAATGAACTACTAGATAGCGCCAAGACTGGGACTAGACAGCAGAAAGCTTGAAGTCAAACACGTAGCAAAAATAGACAGTGCCAGGATAGCGCCAAGCTAGCATTACGTAAATAGACAGGCTTGATAAAAACTGTACTGGCTATAGTATGATTCAAGACTGCAACGAAATTTTGTTACACGGGCACAAAAAGTTTCATATTTGCCGACAAAACCCCAAAAAATTAAAAATCGTTAAAAATTACGTTCGTTAACCCTCGTTCTGTTCAAACAATGTATATTAATATATTGTAAGGTACTGTGAATAAATATAACCTCGAAAATATTCGAAAATTGCATTTTCGAGGACATTTCGAAAAAATAGTTATCGAATTGCCAGCAATAGCAACTGATTGTAATTATTCAGCTGGAAAAGGGGTAGGATGTCCAAGAACTTCCCCCTTATATTTTTTAGTTCTTTTATTTACCATTAAAAATTATATTTGTGACCGGGACAGTTAAAAGGGACCTATCGTTCGAAAAAGTCGATTTCACTTTTTTGTCGACTCTGATAGCAAAAAGTACGCTCCTTTAAATGAAAAAAAATGTATATTTTTAACTGCTTTATTTATTTTACAAATGCACTTCATAGAACAACACAGTAACCTAAAAGACTTGAAAAAAGAAAAAACTTCTTTTCGGACGTTGGGTCCCTTTTAACTGTCCCGGTCACATTTTAATTTTGAACTAGAAGGAAGGTTTGGTATAAAGTTTCAAACAATTTACTTGAAAATTCGGAAAACTTATCAAAGTAAACCATTACAGGTTTCTGGTGAAATTAGTATTTTATTAAGGGGGTCACGTGAATAAATTATTTAATCATATGCCAATTATATCTTAATAGAATATTGCATATCTGGAGTGCAGTTGTATAATTTATGATACATCGTTTATTAAAGTAGATAAAGATAAATGATACTACAAGCGCTTAGTATATTGGAAAATTAAAAAAAATTATAATTCAATTAGAAACATTAAATTCAGTAATTGAGACTTTTAATCAATTTCTAGAGAGATCCAAAAAGTTTCATATTTGCTCCTAAAAAAACTTAAAAAATTAAAAATCTGTAAAAATCACGTTCAGAACTAAATCAACCCTCGTTCTCTTAAAACCAAGTATACTAATGTATTGTGAGGTGTTGATTAATTGTAATTGTTAAGCTGAAAAAAGGGTAGGATTTCACAGAACTTCCCCCTTCCCTTTTCCAGCTCTAAAAATTACCATTTTAATTATATTTTATTTTTGAACTAGAAGGAAGGTCTTGTAAAAAGTTGCAAACTATTTACTTGAAAATTAGAAAAATTCCTCAAAGCAAACAATTACCAAAAGTAAAGTATACAAAGCCTGCTTATTTGAAAAACTATTTAAATATTATTATTAAGCGTTTTTTAATTTTATTTTCATACAGGCTCATGATATAGCGAAATTTGCAGAGGTTTGGATTTATCGTTTCTAAAGCAAGTTTAGATATTTAAAAAACAATTAGAATGAATCTATTGAAATATCTGCTTTAAACTCACATTACTTATCCTGCTGTAGGTGTCGTGTGCCATTTCCTCCGAATGACTGAAGTCCGGTGTTACTCCAATGTATTCAGAGTGTTCTAATCGAGATGGCGAAAATTCTGCTTTCTCGACATTCACACTGTTTGGCCTGTGATTCAAGGGCGTGCTTTTGATAATCGGCACTGCTGCTTCATATCTGTGATTACTGATTTCGTTAACGATCGATGGGAACGAAACTTCTGGAACTGGCAGAGGCGTTACGAATGCGTTTTCAAACTCCTGGGAATTCTCACTGACGGGAATCGCATCTGATAAAAGATTTTTTACTTTAGAATATTAATGTTATCTAAAAAAAACAAGAATTATAAACTCGTTAAATTGCACTAACAAGGATGAATTTTTAACTAAGAATATTAATTTTCTACAAAAAAAAACAAAAAAAAAACGAATTTTGAACAAAATACATGAATTTTCAACCAGGGCAGATCAATTTTAAATTAAAAATATCAATTTTGAATTGAAAATATCAATTTTAAACTAAAGATATCAATTTTAAATTAAAAATATCAATTCTAAATGAAAAATATCAATTGTAAATTAAAAATATCAATTTTAACCGAAAAAATAGTTAAATTTATTGTTTGAAAAATTATTTCTTAACCAAAAAAAAGACGAATTTTCAAGAAAAAAAAACACAAATTTCCAACCAGAGAAGTTCAATTTTAAATTAAAAATATAAATAATAACCGAAAAAATAGAAACCGAAAAAAAAATTTTGGTTCAAAAAATAGTTTCTCAACCAAAAAAGAGTCGATTTTTCAAGAAAAAATATAATCGTTAAATTTTTACTTTAAAAAAATAATTTTATATAAAAAAAGAGAATTTTTAACCAGGTAAATTGCTTAAAAAAAAAAAAGAATTGTTAACTAAGAAGATTAATTTTCTACCAAAAAAGGACGAGTTTTTAACAAAATACATAAATTTTCCACCAGAGCAGATCAATTTTAAATTAAAAATATTAATTTAAAAATTAAAAATATTGATTTTGAATTAAAATTTGGTTTAAAAAATTATTGCTTACCCAAAAAAAAAAACATGAATTTTTAACCAGAGAAGATCAATTTTAAATTGAAAATATCAACTTTAACCGAAAGAAATAGTTAAATTTATTGTTTAAAAAATTATATCTTAACCAAAAAAAGAAGAATTTTCAAAAAAATTACATGAGTTTTCAACCAGAGAAGATCAATTTTAAATTGAAAATATTTATTTCAAATGAAATAAATATTTAAATTTATTGTTAAAAAAAATATTTCGTAACCAAAAAAACAAGACGAATTTCTAACAAAATAGTTAAATTTTCAAATTAATTTTTGTTTTTAAATTAATTAATTTAATGAATCTTACAGAAAAAAAAATTGTTTATATAGTATTTTAACACTAGATTGCAAAATTGCAAGATCGCATGATATTGCAAAATCTCATATGAAAGTACACAAAAATAGCGATTCTGCACAAATAAACTTTACACAGCAAAAATTTGTGAATACTCTTGATATCTTTAAAATCCCTTCGAAATTTTTTATGTCTTTATAATTTCCTAAAATTTTTGGAAAAATAAGAAATTACATTAAAAAAGTAGAAATCATCAAACCTTTGAAATCCATGGAAATCTTTGAAATCTCTTGATATTTTTGGAAAACGTAAATATCTTCCAAAATTCTCGAAATTTTTATCTGACGAAATAGCTTAAGATTCATGGAAATTTTATAGAATTTAAATTAAATTAAAGTTATTCAATAAAGTTCATTGAAAAAAATTTTTAAATATCTACATTTTGGAAATCCTTTAATCTTGTGAAATTTATTGAAATATTTCCACCAAAAAATATTTTAATTTTTAATAAAAAACTGGTAAATTCAACCCGAAATTACAAATTTTCAACAAAAGAGTTTAATTTTTAATCAAGAAAGATTGTTCATTCAAACCGAGAAAAAAAATCTCATCCAAAATGTTGAGTTTTCAAGTCATAAAGACGAATTTAAAAAAAAAAAGTTAAATTAACAATTCAAAAATATTCATTTTCTACCAAAATAATTGAATTTTTGACTAAAAAGATATGATTTTTTAACAAAATAAGTGAATTTTCAACTCAAAAAGATTAATTTCATAAAAAAACTGGAGTGGCTAGATTTTTAGTAAAAATAATAAATTTCAATAAAATTTTTTAAATTTTCAATCAAAGAAATTAAACTTTAACCAAAAAGATTAATTTTCTACTGGAAAAAAATAATTTTTAACAAAATACATAAACTTTCAACCAAAAGATTAATTTTCTACTGAAAAAGACAAGTTTTTAACAAATTAGATGAATTTTTAATTAAAAAAAGATAAAAAATTAACTAAATAAACGAAAAAAGTTAAATTTTCAGCAAAGAATACAAAAGTTTGATTTTCATTTAGTGAAATAAGTTTTTGAGCAAATAAAATAATTTTGCAAAGAAATAGTTAAATTTTCAATAAAAAAAATTATTTTCAATCAAAGAAATTTTAACCAAAAATATTAATTTTCTACTAAAAAAGAATAATTTTCGACCAAAGAAATGAAATTTCAACCAAAAGATTAATTTTTTACCAAAAAATACAAATTTTTAACAAAATAGATGAATTTCTAATTGAAAAAAGATAAATTTTCAACCAAAAAGGTTAATTTTCTACCAAAAGAAGACAATTATTTAACAACATAAAAAATTAACTGAATAAACAAAAAAAGTTAAATTTTCAGTGAAGAATAAAATAGTTTAATTTTCATTTAGTAAAATAGGTTTTTGAGCAAATAAAATAATTTTGCAAAGAAATAGTTAAATTTTCAATAAAAAAAATTATTTTCAATCAAAGAAAAATGGGATTTACCGCGGTCCTACTGGGAGCCGATGTCATTTTTTTAGATGACAGTTACTCCCAGTGGGACCCTGCGGCGGTTGTTAACCTTTAGTTTTTATATATATATAATTAAAAACTAAAGGTTAACAACCACCGCAGGGTCCCACTGGTAGCAACTGTCATCCAAAAAATGACATCAGCTCCCAGTAGGACCGCAAGTTACAAGTTAAAGAAAAAGAAACAGTATTTTTATTGACGATCATAACCTACAAGATACGAAGTACTCACCTTAGTGTTTAGGAATAAAATTAATGGAATTTTCATTAAAAATAACTTCACATACTACTAACTGTCATTTTTAAATTATTGCTTAATAAATTTGACAAATTTTCAATGTAATTTGTCAATTTATGAAGTGTCAGTTTTAAATTCCCTCGAATTTCGCGCAAAACTGTCAAAAATGTCGTCTGTTATGCTAAGATTTTTGGCATTTCTATTATTTAGAGAATAACTGGAACATTTAGAACTGAAAAACTTTTCGTACAAGTTTAGCTTAGGGTATGTCCTAACAACTAAACCACTTTTCTGTATAAAAAAAACCTTTCCTGGTGGAGACATTTGGGTCTGACCGTGTTTTACCAACATTTAACGTCATGACCGGTCAGGATTTGGTCATGACTGTGAAATACCAGGCAGCGCCCATCACTATTCTCGATAGTACCATGCAGTAATTAAATGATGTTCAGAAGCACTCTGTGATTGTAAAAAATATTGTTCAAGGTACTTTTTGGAAAGAAAAAACTCAAAAATATTGCAAAAAGATTGTACTGCCAATATTCGGTTACTTTGATGACTACGAGACTAATAATCCTCTTGCGGAGCCGGTTATTTAAGCTGTGCAGCCGTCCCTCCCGAATATCAGTCCAAGGTCGAAAATATTTTTCTTTTAATATTGTTTAACAGTAAACACAGGAAGACAATTTCTAATAAAATATTTTTTGCAAAAGATGTCGGGGAAATTCAATTGTTAGAACGTGAGGCTGTTACGATTACAATTGAAAATGAAAAAAAAAAAATCTACTTCGTATTCGCTTTGATGTTGGCTGACAATCTGGGTGTCAATGGAATTTTAGGTTTTGTGGAGTGTTTCACTGCAATTTTTGTTGTCGACCTTGCCTCACAGAATACAAAAATCTTCAATCGATATTTTATCAACGCGATTGTGTGCTCCATGACGAAGAAAATTACGAAGCTCTTCTAGCTAAAAACGACGTCTCTAAGTCTGGAATAAAAGAAAAATGCGCCTTTAATGAGATTGACAGCTTTAAGGGGACAACCAATTTATTTTTTGATCCTCAACAGGATCTCTTGGAAGGTGTGTTACGTTATGACGTGGCTCTTACTTTGCATGACTTAATATTTGTAGAGAAATTGTTTTCAATCGACGATCTAAATTTGAGACTCTCCGGTTTTCAATATGGGACGAACGATAGCGTAAATATGCATCAAGCGATTTCCGAAAACACATAATAAAAGGATGTTTAATAATGTCGTCCTCCGAAATGCTGTCTCTCCTTAGGGCATTGTTTCTTCCATTAGGACCGTTCGTGCCAGAGGAAAACGAGCATTGGCATTTGCTTACCAAATTAAAATCTGTAGTTGAAATTGTGTTTAACAAAATTATTCAGCTCGGAACGCACCAGCTTTTGGAAACAGAAGTAACCGAATATCTGGCTTTACATTATCAACTTTATCCACGTCAAATGAAACCAAAACATCACTTGTTAATTCATTATTCGCGTGAAATGAAGGCTGTTGGACCTTTAAGCAACGTTACTTGCATGCGTTGCGAAAGTAGACACCGGGATGGAAAAGTAACCTCTCACGTCTCAGCCTGTAGAAAAAACGTTCGTCAAACGATTACGATTAAACATCAATTAATGTTAAACTACCGATTTTTAATGAAACAAGGTTGAAATGAAACAAGGTCCGTTCACTACAGGTCCTATTAGATATCGAAACATTAATGAGATAAATGATATGGAGAACTTTATCCGCTTACTTACACCACCAATGACAAATTTTGTGCAGACATTCAAATGGTTGGAATGTTTAGGGCAAACAATCAAATTTAAAAGTGTTGTGACTATTTTTGCAGAAAGTGGACCGTAGTTTCATTTCGTACATACTTTAATAGTGTTTGATAATAATTTTCAAATTATATCATAAAAACTTGAGGACTGCTACTTCATTGAGCACCTGGAAGCATTCAAAGTGTTCAATGATAATATGTATTCCTACTACGTTTTAAACATGATCGATATTACCTGTAACGAAATGGTTAGTAGTCGAAACAAAATAGATGACGGTTATTATTATATTGCCAAAGATTGGATGTAACTAAAGTTATTTATTATATGAGGTGGACCAAACAATGAAAAAAATGTATTATACATACATACATACATACATACATACATACATACACACACACACACATATATATATATATATAAATATATACATATGTGCAAGGGTGTATGTTTAACGAGTTTTATAAGAGAATTTCGACTCTAATTATTATCACTTTTAATGTAAAACACGTGGTCATTTGACAAAAACCGGGGGGTCAAATTTTACACAAATCTAATACCTTCTCTGGATGAGAATGTAAAAATTGCTATTTTTAAGAGGAAATCGTCTAGAGTGTCAAGACTTCATTTGCTAATAAAAAATCATCCAGCCAGTGACACAATCTTCCCTACAACTGGTGCGAAACATATACCTACTCCCATTAATAATATTGTTTAGTCTTCATAAACCCTCTTTCTTTTGTGTTTATAGCAATTATTATAATTAAAGTATCTCAATGACCAGAACTGATTGAAAATTTTTTTTTATCAATTCATGGCACAAACTAAAACTTCTCACTCTCGTGACATTTTCTAGTCCTGACGTGCAATTATTTATTCACAGCGTTGTAAACAATATACTTCTGAAAAATCTGCGCTCCACTACAAAACCATAATTTTAAAGATATTAGCGATAACCTTTTTTGTCACATTAATTTGACCGTAAATAGTATAATTGTCTTGGTTAGCACTTCCGACACCTGCTTCTTATTGTTCATAACTATTGTTCTTAACAAAAATCCTTAATGAAAAAAGGCCATTTTTTATACGATTTCATTAATCATTAACGTTATAAAAAAGATTGTCGCTAAGAATTTGAAGATTATTACTTGTAGGGGGAAGCGCATTTATACAACATACATTGTTTATAAGGCCGTGAGCAAATTGCACCATAGAGTAGTATAAAAATTAAAAAAAAAGTATTTTCCTAATTGCAGGATTTTGTTAATAACAATAATTATAAAAATTAAGAAACAGGTATCGAAAATGGTAAGAGGGATACTTTTCACTGTTTACGATAAAATTAATGTTATGGAAAATGATTGTCGCGAAGAACTTGAAAATTGCGGCTGGTAGGGGAGCGTAGATTTATGAACAATATATTGTTTATAAGGCTGCATGTAGAATAATGGCTCGTCGTATGAGAAAAGTTAAGGACAATGAAAAGTTTTATTCTGTGTCATAGAGAAATAAAAGTTTGTTAAAAAAATCAGTCCTGGTCATTGAGAGTCTGTGTCTATAACAATTCTTAGAAACAGTAAATAAAGAGGGTTCATGAAGAATAAGCAATATTATTAATGGTATGTATTTGGTATAAGTTTCGCAACAGTTTTAGGGAAAATTATGATACTGGTTGGCTGGATGATTTTTTATAACCAAATGAAGATTCTAAACGATTTCCTGTTCGAAAAGGCAATTTTGTAACAAAAAATCATTGCGAGAAGTTTTCATTGGATCGGAATATTTTTTTTTTTTTGCTTTCAAGATATCTAACATCGATGTAGGCAATGTACAAGTTTCAGATTTTTCTGAGCAATACATTCTGACATACAACTTAGCACATATGAAAATAGTTGAATTTGGAAGCAAAAAGATGAATGTAGAAGTAAGGTGAAGAATCTTGATTAAGAAAATGAGTTATTAATAAAATTGTTAAATTTTTAACAAAGTAGAATATTTTGAATAAAGTAGAATATTTTGAACCAAAACACATGAATGTATGCTCAACGAAACAGTTGACTTTTCAACGTAAAAGAATACTTTTTTTTCAATTGTTCGCTTTTTTGAAAAAAAGTGCATGAAGTTTTGACAAAATAGTGAAATTTTTTAATACAAAATATGATTTTCAAAGAATAAGAATGATTTCAATACGAATATTCAACAAAATAGTTTAAGTTTTAACTGAAAATGATAATTTTTAAGAAAGCAGCTCTACATTGAACCGAATAGTTGAATTCGCAACCCAGAAGATTAATTTTGTACCGAAAAAGACCAATTTTTAACAAAATACATGATTTTCCAACTGAATATTTTAATTTTTGAACGAAAAACGCGAATTTGAAAGAAAAGAAAAGAAATGTAAACCAAACTTTTAACTTTTTAAGCAAGAAGAGTATTACTGTTGTACCAAAGAAGACAAATTTTCAACAAAATACACGAATTATCAACCAAACAGATGAATGAGGTGAAAGTTTCATCAAAATAGTTAACTTTTCAACAAAAGAAATGAATTTTCAAGTGAGAAGCATGAATGTCCTACTAAAAAAAGCAATTTGAACAAAATAGATGAATTTGCAGTTAAGAAAGATACACTTTTCACAATATACGTGGAATAGTTGAATTTTCAGCTAAAAAATTTAATTTCGGCAAAGGAACAGAATGTTTAGCATAATTCTTAAATTTACAGCCAATGAGATGATTTTTTAAGTACATTTGTAAATCTTGTAGTGAAAGAGTCAATTTTTTAGTTAGAAAAAATAAATTTCCAAACCAAAACAATGATTTTTCAACGAAACAATAAAATTTTGAACCAAACAGAAGAATTGTCAAGTAAAGTGAAAAATCCTCACCAAAAAAATGAATTTTTAACCAAATTTTCAAATTTTCTATAAAGTAGAGTCTTTAAAAAAAAGTGATGAATTTCTGCTCGACGAAACAGTTGACTTATCAACCAAGAAGGTAATTAAAAAAAATTCACTTTTTTAAAGATAGTAGATTAAGTTTTGACAAAACAGTGAAATTTTCAATACAAAATATTAATTTTTAAAGAATACCTTCCATTAAGAGCATTCATCGAATGAAAAAAGGCGACAAGATCTGGCCCCTGGTGGCAGTGCATCTCGACCCAACATCTCCTACAGCAAAATCGATTTTTGACCTTAAAACCTTAGCCGGCCTGAGCATAAAAGTCGAAGCCAAGCGCAAATCTTCCATGATTCCTCAGTGCCTTCGCTGCCTCAAATTCTTTCATACGGCAAATTACTGCCATGCACCTTGGTCTTGCGCCTTCTGTGCTCGTAACCATGCCACCATCTCCTGCACCTGTAAGGAGCAAGAGGATTCCGTGGTTTCTCTGATATTCCCCGAAAACCAGAGCCCAACTCTCAACGTAAACAACAACGTACAAAAACACAATCCCAACCTACCTCAAGGTCTACTATCTCTTCCAAACCGCTTAAACAACCCACTGCAAGCCTCTCAAACCCACTCAGGCCACTAATTGCTTCCAACCTTGCTAAACCTCAGCATTCCTATGCCAGTTCTGTATCTTTCGGCTCCCAACCAAAAATGCAGAAACAAAATTAAACCCACACCTTACTCATCCCTGACCCGCTGCAAAATCCGGAACTCCAACAGCTTTTTCGTGAATTCCTCTCCGTCTTCGCATCTGCCTTCTAACTTTCAAATACCGGACACGCATTAAAACAAACTCACACTATCCACCTGGAACGCTAACAGTATCTCTGCCTCCAAAAGACTTGAACTAACTCTGTTTCTTGAGAAAAGTCCATTGACGTTGCCTGCTTAACCGAGACCCACCTAAAGTCGGAAAATAAACTCTACTTTCCGAATTTCTCTGTTTACAGAAAAGACCGCAATTCACCAAAAGGTAGTGGTGTGGCAATTCTCGTTCGCAACACCCTCCAACAGAAACCCATCAGCATTGACTCATCCCTCTGTGAAGTAACAGTGGTCGAAATTCTTCTTGATTCTGGTCCGCTCCGCATTCTTTCTCTTTACTCTCCACCACACATCAATAATATCTCGAAAATACCGGAATTCTTTAACTCTAAAACCCCCACTATAATAGCTGGCGTCCTAAACGCGAAAAACAAAGCCTGGGGTTGCCTCGAAAACAACACCAAAGGCAAAACTCTCCTAGGAACTCTCATTCGACACAACTTAACCATAGAAGCACCCACTGTACCCACTCACTTCCCTAGTTCTTCAAAACAAAAACCTGACATTCTCGATGCCTTCCTAACTAAAAATATAGTTATTAACAAGGATGCCTGGTCTCTTCCGAAACTAAGTTCCAACCACAACCCAGTATTCCTGGAGTTCACCGGTAACCCTGAGCTCTCTCCGCCCACAGAATCTAAAATCGACTACCTCCACCTTAAATACATTCTTGAAACTGCCCCCTTCAACCCCCCCCCCTCATTCAATCAACTGCTGAAATTGACGCAGCAGTCGAAACCCTGACGAAAGATATACAAAACTCTGTAAAACTAGCTAGCGCAACCAACATAGTTTCTCCATCCAATCTCAAACTTTTTTCTGCTATCCGTCACCTTGTCTTTAAGAAAAATCTAACCAGAAAACTTTGGCAATCGGCCCGAAACTCCAGTAATCGTATTCGTTTAAACTCCCACCAAAAAGAACTTACATCCGCCCTTCAGACCACCAACAATTCTTCTTTCGAGGCCTACATTGCTGAAGCTGAACAAAATCCTAAAAGGCGAAAAGGCGAACATTTTTGCAGACTCCTTGAAAAGTCAATGTTTTCCTTTTCCTAGCCTCGGTAAATACACGTCCTTTCACGACCACATCTCAAAGACTGCACAGGACTTCACTGTGACAGACAATGACTTCCTACCTACCTCTCCCAAAGATATCATCGACACAATCCACTCTCTCCGGAATAGAAAAGCCGCCGGTAATGACACTATCAATAACGGAGTCCTAAAAATCCTTCCTCGCAAACATATTGCAGCTATTTGCAGTATTATTAACGCAATTATGAGGTTACAGTACCTTCCTTCTGCTTGGAAGGAGGCCACCGTCATCTTTCTTCCAAAACCCGGAAAACCTCTCAGCTTAGCTTCCAACTTCCGCCCCATCAGCCTACTCTGTTCTCTTAGCAAAGTAGCTGAAAGCATCATTCTCACTCGTTTCGACGACTTTGTTTCAAAAAACAATATCCTACCTGACTTTCAGCACGGGTTCCGCAAGCGTCATGGAACAGCTCATTAACTTCTTCGGGTTTCCGAATACGTGGCCGACAATCTCAACAAAGAAAGACATACGTCCATGCTCCTTCTGGGCTGTAAACAAGCCTTTGCCAAAGTTTGACAGGACGGTCTTATCTTCAAACTCATTCATTTGAAATTTCCTCACTACCTTATCGGATAAATTGAATCCTACCTCTCCAACAGGAGTATCAGAGCTCGTGTTGGAAAATCATTATCTGAACTTCAACCTATCACTTCTGTTGTCCCTCAGGCTCCAAACTCTATCCCTCTCTCTTCAACGTCTACTGTTATGACATCCCTGTCGACGATAAAATCCTCACAGCTCAATACGCCGACGATGTTGCTTTTCTTCATTCTTCTAAGGTTATCAAACAATGTTCGAAGACAACTTCAATGGAGCACTATTACGAAGAACCTACCCACATCCCAAGAAATCCAAGGAAATTAACCAGATGTACTTCCATGGGCATTCTAAATCACATAGAAATTCTAAAGAATTTCACTATCAAATATGGATGACCATTGCCACAAATAATAACCTACCCAGATCAACATTCGCGATCGCATTCGTCCTTTCTCGCGCAAGTCTGTACTTTAGAACAACTTGTAATTCAAAGCGGAAAAACGATAAAATTAGCCAAAAATAAAGCAGCACTAGGACTTCTTAAATTATTGATACAATATTATGATCTTTGTGATGAAGATGACTCAGAAACATATCAGGAAAAAATTAAGAAAAAAGATCAGGAAGTTCAAACTGATCCCAGACCCAAATTGGTTCCATGGGAAAAATCCTGTAAATACTGTAATACACAGGTAGATTATACAAAAGAATGCCTGGGAAATATCGTTAAAAAAGTTGATAAGACAACACAAATCCTACCCCCTACTCCGTTACGAAATCCTCAAATTTCTAATCGACTTCTTCGACCTTTCTCTAAACGAGCTCCTAGACGTAAAAGCATTCAATTATAAAAACCTCCTTTTATACTAACTTTTGTTTTCTTTTTACAGGCATTCGAGAAGCAAAATGAATTAAAAACTCCAACATACACCTGGTATCTTCTTGATCTTATTCTTAGTGACTCCATCTGATGCGACAACCTCGTACATCGATACTACTTTTTCGCACTCATTAGGCGTTTATCTTGAGCCCATCATTGATATTATCCAAATCATTTCTGAAGAATATCATTTTTTGTTTTATTTAGACATGTTCGAATTATATTATTTCAAGCATCAGCTGATTAACAACTATATCAAACTCATTATAGGATGTAAGCAGAAATCCGAAGTTTGCAATGCGAATAGTCATAAAATTGATATCAAATCAATAGATTATTTTATTCAAGAAATTTCGTTAGTTTCTAATCAAACGTATAATATTAATAGTTCTTCATCGAAAAATGATCCAATTTTAGAAAAAGTTCAGAACACATTTAAAAAATTAGAAGAAAATCAAGAAGCTTCTCTTTATTCACCCGAAGATAATTTATTTCTTATCCCTAATTTGATCTCTCCAAAAACTAAAAATTTATCTAAAATCATTTCGTGGGTCGGAAACTTTAACGAACAAGTTGGTTTTAGCATCAAATTTAATAACACTGCTTTTGAAAACATAACAAAAGATCTAGAAGAGACTATTCAAATTCAAGGCACCCTCTACTCTTTCCCGACTCTTTCCTTAATTTTAAACTAAACCTGTCTACTTTTTTTTTGTTCTTTAACATTCTTACATTTTAAAAAATTAAACATTTCACGGTCAAAAATTATTAAACTTTTATGTTAACTATTCCTATACCTTCTTTAGATAAATTCCATCTATTCAAGCCACATGCATTTCCTATATTCTTTGACGCTTATGACAAACATACTTTGTTAATTCACCATAAACCTCAAATTTCTTTTCTTGCCCTTTCATCAGATAATGAAAACTATTTTTTAGCAGATGACCAGTTTATTAAATCATGCTACCAAACTGACATTGGAAACTTTTGCTATGTTAATTATCCAATAGTCAACACTAAAGAAAATCCTGTATGTGAAACAGCTATTATCACTCAGGCAAAACCTTATAAATGTCAATTCGTTGTAAATATCAACAAATATTATTTCTGGAGTCCACTAAAGCTCATTATGGCTGGCTCTATTCAGCCTTTTTCCCCAAACGATTTCAATTGTGTTGCCTTGAAAAACCAGATGTTTTTATTGATATTCAAAACACTGAAATAATACAAATTAATCCAGACTGTAAACTTAACCCTCTATATAACATCTTATTATCCTAATAAAAATTTAAAAATATTTGATTCTTCAATTCCAATACAAAAATCAACCCTTTCACTTTCTTCTGTCAGCACTTTGCTATACAATTATTCTACCTAATAACGTTATTTACTCAAAAGAATACTTTTTCATTTTGAATAAATGCAAGATATTAATGATAATTAATAAATAATAATAAATAATAATAATAATCTCTCCTTGAAGATGAAATATTTATCCTAGAAAAACTTTACAAAATTCCACATTTTTTCCAAAATGACGAAACGTTAAATTTTCCAAATCAAGGAATTTGATTAATTTTAACAGTGATAATTTTACTTACCATAAGTCTACTTGGATTATTGATTTTTAAAATTGGAAAGATTAATAAAAACTTCAAACGTCAAAAACGAATCACGACTGAAATAAAACATATAACTCCATTTGGTTCACCGGGCAAGCCTTTACTTGATGAAATCAAATTTAAATTTTGAAAGAAAACTTAGATTTACAATTGCATCATAATATACCCAATTACTAACAAAACTATTAAGATATAACAACAAAAATTTACAAAAATCCATAAAAATAAAAAATAAAAAAATAAAATATATATATATATTTTTTTGCATCACACTTCTGCCTCTATCTCTCGCACTAAGAAATTCCTCTGGATACCTCTGTGGCGACACTAACCATACTACTATCCAACCGAGCAATTCACGCCTACCCCGAAAGGGAAACGGCTTAATGATATAATAATAATATAATAATAATTGATTAACAAAAAATACAGGTTAAACAACGCGCAGGTCTCCCGACAATGGGTCGAACAACAATGCCGACTACCCTAGAGTTGGGAGAGCCAATCAAGACAAGAGCCAATACGATGGCACGGCAAAATCTCAATACTTTTGAGTGTACGGATCGACAGATGGACGAACTGCTAGAGTTGTGCGATACGAGCAGGCCCCCCAAGCTGAAATATATTTCACCGTGACAAAGTTTCGGGTAGATAGTTCAAAGCCTTGCGCTGAGACGCTATATTCGCTACACACACATACAAACTTTGTGTTGCCGATGTGCCCAGCTAAGCCGCACATAACCTCACTATTTTGAAAAATTTATACATATGTTATAAACCACTAAAAATAATAATAAATATATTTTTTGATGATCCTGAGCGCAAAAGGTAATATTGTGGAAAGATTGAGAAAATTTTTTGTTTTTATAATACCACTGACGTTGTTATCATAACTCTTCATCCTTCTCATAAATTAAAAAGAAGGACTGGTGATTTCACTAGCAAACCCATTAGTTTTAATATCACGAATATTATTGAAAAAGGGTAAATTTTATTAATAAATAAATATACTTGTTGACGCTGTGGAGATAAGGAAGTGCATTTTATAAAATCCGCAATATCAGTTCTTTAAAAATGAAATCCTAAAATTTAGCGAAATTCTATGGGTATTATAAAAAGTATAAAATAGTGTTTTTTATTGATCGTGAAGAAATAAAATTAATGGATTTACTGGAGAAACTGTCGAAATTATGTGAGAGGTTTAAGGTTACGATAACGTCAGTACTATTTTTGATCATTTTTCAGAATTTTGCCACAATATTTTGTTAATTTAACATGTATGTTTAACAGAATTGATTTGGCAGGCTTTCAAAATACCCTTACCTAACTGTACACGTCGGTGCCAAAAGATCTGGCACCAAGATTGGCTGGGCAAGAGACTACTTGCCCTCATTCAATATATTTGACTACATAACATCTGGCAGGAAGTTCGCTGCCAGGGTCCGTCTGTTCGCGCGCGAACTGCAGGTCCATCGTCACACACTCAACAATTCAAAGCTGCTGACCGTCTTGCAGCATATTTCTGATAGAATACGGGTACTATCTGACGCTAGGAGAAGTCTAGAGCGTAGAAATAGGTGGGTCAAGCAAAATGAACTGTTACTGTCGACCACCAGCCCAAACCAGAGGATGTTTAGGCATTTTGGAGAGAAGTCTACGAAGTCCAGCATTCACTGTATGAAAACAGTAAACTCATAGCACCTGGGCAGGAATGCGCACCTATCACTACCGAGGAGGTGAAAAAAGTATTAAGAGGCATGAAGAACTATTACGCTCCTTGATCAGATGGTATTAAAAACCTTCCGGTGGAAGAAGTTTCCTTCAACGCACCAGCATCGGGCTCGCATTTTCACCTCATATCCAAAGTGGGTAGAGCCTATTCCGGAGTGGATGATGGAAGGACGTGCAGTGCTTCTTCCGACGATGGGAAATTTGTCTGACCCTAAGAATTTCACGCCGATAATTTTTCTGAACATGCTGTATAAGATCTTCACAGCTATCCTAAATGATACGATTGTTCGGACTATTGGACCTGCGTGTCAATAGATATACGAACAAAGTGGCTCAAAAAAAGGCATGGCAGGATGTCGGGAGACCTTGCTTAGCGGTAGATATGTCTGAAAAGAGCAGCATCCTACCAGCGCTGCCTATCGGTGGCCTGGATTGACTACCGGGAAGCTGAAAGGTTCATCGGATGACAACTAACGACGTCAACTTTCAGAAAGGCATCTTTAGGGTGACACAAGGAGCCCTCTCCTCTAATACCTCACGCTATTGCTACTACTTCTCGCCCTTCTCAATTACTAAGGGTAATTCTGCGGCAAACCCAGACATCGAAAGCATAATGTCACTCATGTATTTTACATGGATGATCTCAAGATCTATTTTAGGATATTAGAGCAACTAAATCTAACTCTAAGGATTTTTGAGGAGTACACTCGGGAGATTGGAGTAAAGTTTGGATTAGAAGAGTTTTGTGCCAAGGTTCGTTTGAAGCGATGACAACTTACTGGCATCCCCGGAGACCCTGAGGTCGTCGGCAGAAGCGAAATACGACACCTTGGTGCTGGAGAGACTTGCATATACCTGGGCGTGCCACAGAGCCGCATTCAGGACGTAACGTTATAAAGAAGGATCTTCGAGGTAGATACGAACATCTTATCCGATAGATTTGGTGCTCCGAACTGTCGGTGAGGAATAAAGTAATTGTAACGAACATGCTTGCCGATCCGGTAGTACTCTATTCACGAAAGATTATGCACATGAAAAAAAGCTTGCACCTTAAGGGCATGTGATACTTAGAAAATGATCAATTTTAGCAGTGTTAGGTTCCCCCAGCTTTTTTCCTACAATAATAAAGATTTTGCCTTAAAAATTTGGGAATGATAGCGAACATGCTAACGGACGTCCCCGAACTTTTTGATGAGAATGTGCCCACTACTCGGGCCGATTTTTTCACTAGTAATGTTATTTTTTACGAATAAAACAGAAACTGCAGGAGAATTGTAAGGGGAATTCGAAGGTTGAACTATTTCATCTTGTAGTAATCTTTGAGTTTTGCACAGAATTACCTCTTTATGAATAGGGGGATTTCGATATTGCTTTATATTAACTGGCTGTCCACTTGTTGTATATATTTTGTGGGTAACCATGCTGATCATTCCTAACTTATCCCCAGGTAGGAAAAATTGATAAGGAAATTCATTGAATATTCCCAATATACTACTTTTCTCTTCGTCATTTAAATCACGTAAATCAAGATTTTCTATAGGTTTTGTGAACCTAACAGCTTTAGAGTTTCCTTCGCCTTGAGAATCTCCAGATGACCTTGAATCCTGAACTAAAGGAGAATGTACTTCACACTCCTTCAGCTCAAGAAGTTGTATTATTAAATCTACATCTTTATCTGATGCATTTGTCACAAAAATTTCAACTGAATTAGCGATATTTGATATCAAAGCCTCGCCAGCAAATACGTCCGGTCCGCATTGAATTTTCCTAATATAAACCTCCCTTAAATTTTTGGCCTTTATGGGCAGTGTTGGCAATATTTTGGTTCAAGCAGGAAACTTTACATTTGTGTGCGTAATAAATGGATGAACGTCGTCTAAATTCATGTAATCGTCAACAAAATTCAAAATCGCCCCATGTTGCTTCAAAAAAGAAACACCTAAGAGCCTATCTTGTCGAATAGGAAAATCTTTGGATACCACCTGAAAAGGTGCGATAATTCCTCTCAAACCAAAGCTTGAATCGCACCATTTTTATAAGACAAATTTTTTTAATTGACTACCGGAACTGGTTCTTCTGAAGAAATAATGTTGAAAATTATTCTTTCGGGGCTACTTTTTGATTTAGGCTCGCAACTTCCCCCTTCTGTTGCCATTTATAACACTGTATGGAATCTAAGTTACGCTTAGGCTTAAACTTTTCTTGAGCTTGCATATGAGCTATACGTATATATGCATTCTGATTTGACTTCATTTTAAAATCTGATTGTGACGAAGTAGAAGGGACCGCATCAGATTCAACAGGCCCATGCACCATTCCCCATCTCTCAACCCTTTGTTCAGCTTTAATTGTAAGTGCAATCGCGTCATCTAAAGAATGTATTTCTTTGTCGGAAATATTCATATAAAGATCCATATCCAATCCGCGCAAAAAATTGTTAATAACCGTTTCTTTATATGCTTCGCTTCTGCCGACCCCTTTTCCCCAGGAGTGTTTTCTAAAACTTGGCTTATGAGCTTGTTCAAAATTTGATTTACACGCGCTCCATATTATTGAAAAGTCTCACCGGGACTTCGTTTAATATTGGCCAAAGTTTGTAATATTTGGCTGACACCTTCTTCTTGAGAATAAATTCGTTCAAGAGTTTTCAAAATATCGTTCAAATCTAAATCACTTTTGCCTTGAATGTAATTTCGCGCTTTACCCGTGATTTCAGTAAGAATCAACATTGTAACATATGGTATTTCAAATTGAGTTGTCATCTCGATTACGGCTTTATAATGTTGAAGAAATAATTTTACAGACATGTTTTTCCCCCGTAAATTCTGGAGCAGATCCTGAGGAAGAGTCTACAGGAATCTGAGCTCTCTGAATTTGCAAATAAATTCTAAAGCAGATCCTAAGGAAGAGGCTACAGGATTCTGAGGTCTCCGAATTTGCAAATCACCCTCAACCCCGTCATTCTGATTAGACACTGTAGAGATTACCCTATCGCTTTCACCTAACCGACGCGATAATTTTGATTTTGAAGGTCCTACAGGACGATCTTTGCTATTTATTCAGCTTTCTTTGGCGGTGACGCTTTTTCTGCCTCCCTTATAGGTTTTGTTGCATGACGTTTCCTAGCTACAGTCGGCATTTCGTAAATGAAATTGAAACAATTACAGTTTTGTGATGGTTCAGGTCACTCAATAAAGTTAAAAAATAATCATTTTCACTATAAACACTAGTTCCACAAAATTTGGTCCAAGGAAGTCTGAAGTTCCTGGAATTTGATGAAGGTCTTCGAAAATGAGGACGTCCTCCTTTATCTTATAGAGTCCCTCTGGTCCTTTCTATACCTCTTGGTGCCGTAACCCTCTCCCGTACCGGGCCGGTCCAACGTTGCTGTAACCCTCTTCCATTCTCGGCCAGTAATCTCGTTTTGGTAGTCTTCCTTCGATGATCTTGGGATTTTGTGATTGTGGGTACAACATCCTTTAAGCTCGCAGTTGACACAAGGAATTAATTCGTGGAATCTTCCACAACTGACTACGACCTCGGTAATTAAAAATATTGGCGCTCTACTCCGTCGATAATTCAGTCTTGAGCGATAATTTAAATCCACGCACTATGAAACACTAGTATAACAGTTTTTGTTTAGTAGACGCGTACACTCAACGTTAGATGTCAATGACTTAGTTCACGATGCACAGGGTTGTAAAGTTTCATGAAACTTTGACCAAATGAAAAGTTTCATGAAACTTTGGAAACGTTTCAAAGTTTCCAACCCGAGGACGCGTTCGGTGGCTTTGTCATAGGCCCTTCAGTTCTATTCAAAAGGAATAGAAACCGAAACCGAATGGCATCCCTGGTGGGATATATATATATATATATATATGTTACAGGCAAAGTATATAATCCAGGCATTACATATAATGCCTGGCTATTTCAGGCAAAGTATGTAATCGAATGCATATTATTTACATTGCCTAGGCATTCTATATAATCCCTAGGCATTATATATAATGCCCGGGACGAGATAGGTAAAGCATATAACCTTTATTTTGAATATAACACACGTCTACTCGCTATTTATTACAAACATGGCATACTGGAATGACATTTTTCTTGACACTGAACTTTGTTTTTATACACAAACTTTTTTTTTTAACAACAAAGTTGATTTTTTTTCAATTTTCAAAAGTGCCATTTTTTAAATATTTTCGCATTTTTAAAAAAACGTCTTGAATCAGGGCAAGAATAGGTTGGTCCAAATTTATACCTGTACGTACGTCTCGTCAAAGTTGGTGGAGAACGTCGGCAAATTTGTATGAGACCTTCGATTTTAATTACGTGTCAGTTTGGAAGTAACTTAGATTAAATTGTAAATTTGAATTTAACTAAATTGTCATCGGAATAATATATATTCATTATCTGAGTTAGGTCTTAAATCACTTACAATGCCCGGGCAATTCGTGAAATGAGCAATTTCATGGCAAATCATGAAGTTTAACACGAATTTCCCATAAGAAAAATATACATTTTTGTAAATTTGATTCAGAATCGTTAAATTAGGTAAATCAAGGTAAATTGAACATTTTTCTTTAAAATTAGCCATTGAATACGAATAAAAACTCATTTTTTGAATATCACCCCCGTACGTCTGTTTTGAAGGGATCCGAAAAAACTTTGTAAGTAAAAAATTTTGTTTTGCGAGCTTTTGGCGCTAATTATGATTTGTTTGTGGTCTTTTTAAATAAAAATGATTGATAATGCTACTTTTTATTGATAATGAGATGTCTATATAAATTATTCAAACAATTTGTTATTATTTTTAGCAATTTTCTGTTAGTCCTGAGTTATAAAGTCGCGTTTTTTTCAACTTTTTCAACTTATCAGCAACTATTCAGTTCAAGCGAATCAATAATAAATTAAATTTAATATAAATAATTGTTTAAACAATTTATTATTATTTATCACAATATTCTCTTAGAATAATGCTATAAAGTTGCAGTTTTTTCTATAATTTTCCACTTGTGATCCACTTTTCAATTAGCGTTGGGTAATAATGAATGCGATTCAGCAAACATCATCGTTTAAATAAATAATTCTTGTTTATAACTATCCTTTTTATTACAGCTTGTTAGTTGCGGTTTTTTCTGAAATTTTGAACTTTTTGTTCACTTTTCACATTTTCATTTTTTATTACCTAAATCTAACATAACTGTAGGAGAAGATAGTTATAAACAATAACAATTTGTTAAAAAAAACATTAGATTTGTTAAATTGAATCCATTATTACCTCAGGCTAATTGAAAAGTGGAAAAAATGTTGAATATTTCATCAAAAACCACAACTTTCTAGCATCATTCAAAGTAATATTATTGAAAATAGTTCTAAATTATTTTAACAACTATTTTTATCAACTTGAATTAATTTTTAACTCACTCTAATCAAAAAGTTGAAAATGAGTTAAAAATTCAGAAAAATTGCGCCTTCCGAACTCTATTCTAAGTGAAAGTTCCTCAAAATTACAATTAATTGTTTAATTAATCAATATAAACATCTAATTAATGATAAAAGTAGTAGTATTTTATGCATTATGAATAATTAGCGCCAAAAACTTGCAAAACCCAATTTTTCAATTATTTGATTGTTTGAGGCCCTATAAAACAGACTTCTGGGGACGATATTTAAAAGATAAGTTTTAATTCGTATTTGAACAAATGAAAAATGAAAAAAAATTCCAATGCATTTTTAGCTAGTTCTCGAAGACTAAGGGAGATCCTATTTTTGAATTAACCGGGCTTTTAGAGCACATCGTAAACTATATATAAAAATTTGTTCCAAGAAAATCAAAAGTGGATTTTTTTCAAGAATTGAGTTTGAATATTTGTTTCTAAAAAATCCAAAAATTTATTAAATTTCTGTTCTCAACAAAAATATTTTTTCAACTGCATCTTATTATGATCATCAAGAAATATTTTTTTTAATGTGTTTAAAATCACCAAAGTAATGCACGTTTAAAAAAAAGAAACACAGTTCAAATGGAGAATATTTATTACACACTTTGCCTGATCTCTTCTAGGCATTATATGTAATGCCTAGGCAATCTGTATAATGAAGAGTATTACATACCTTGCACGGACTCTGTTGTGCATTATATATAATGCCTAGAGATTATATATATTGCCGGATTATATATTTTTCCAGTAACATATATATATATATAAAGATCCTCTTCTAAAAATGGTCAGGAACCACGAGATGGTTGGCAAAGGAGCGTTCCTTTGCAAAGCCGCGGAGCAGGCAGCTGAGACCCTTGGCCTGAATTTTAACGTCAGAAGTGAGGAAAGTGCATTACTCCATCAAAAGGGGAAAACAGATGGTAGAAAGCTTTGAAAAAAATGGGGTTTTTGTCCTGAATGGGAGAACTAAAAGCGACTGCCCTGCTCAATGTGCATTCCTAAGAGAAAAAAGTTCTTCAATTATAGATTTTGCCTGGTCTAATAGTGTGGCAATTCAGTCAATCGAGCATTTCCAAGGGCTGAGAGTTTCACCTCGATCGGATCACTTTCCTATAGCTTTGACGTTATTAGATCACTCGAATTTAAACAACGCGAACTATTCGACCACCCCTTTTTTTAAGTGGAATAATGACTTTGCTGATAAATTTAAAGAAGTTATC
The DNA here is from genome assembly GCA_011634705.1 of Andricus grossulariae. Taxonomy (NCBI): domain Eukaryota; kingdom Metazoa; phylum Arthropoda; class Insecta; order Hymenoptera; family Cynipidae; genus Andricus; species Andricus grossulariae. The sequence goes on along the minus strand of JAABKJ010075445.1, from coordinate 85,845,861 downwards.
CAGTACTCTTCAAATATTAACTCTGCAATGTTGTGAATAGAACTGTAAAAACGTCTAAAAAACGGAGTCTTTCGATGCCATGGATTGATACATAATGCAGAAAAAGTAAAAGAGAGCTGATACAAGTACTTAAGAAATGCGAAGAACTAAAATTTAATCCTGATATTTTGTCCATTTATACGAACTGTATTAGCTATGACTTTCAAAAAAATGTGCCCGTCAATCTGATCCTTTACTTAAACTCGTTATTTAATAAAATAATTGATGAAGAAAAGTTCCCAATATCGTGGTCTTAAACATTTCTTAAAATGACACACAAGAAAGGGGATGTCACTGATGCTGCTAAAGACCGCCCTATTGCCTTATTTAACTGTGTTACAAAGATATTCACGCATATTCTTTCCAAAAGTCTGACAGCTTGAGCTGAAGATATGCCACTCCTTCCAGAGTGGCAGGCGGGTTACAGGAGGGGGAGATGTTGCATGGATCAGATCTTTACCCCTAACGGAATGATTCAAAATCGTCTGAGGCTAAACGGAGACAAGGGAAATAGGAGCGTCTCCGGATGGGTAGATGCAACGAAGGGGGTCATGCAGGGGGAGGTTTTGAGGCCAGCAATGTTTACATTTTTAATTGCTGACTTACAAGAATTTACGTATGCCCGAGGTATCAGAGGTGTATCAATAGATCATTTGTTGAAAATATTGCTCTTAGCTTACGCCGACGATTTGGCTTTCTTTGCGGACACCCTGGTTGGAATGCGAAAGATTCTTGAAGGATTATTGCATTTCTTTAGAATAAATTAGCTCTAGGTCAATATAGAAAAAACAAAAATAGTAATCTACAGAAAGGGAGGTCATGGCCATAATAAAAAATACCCACCTCTTCTGTACGGAACCTCCGAGATTGATATTGTCAAAAGTTATATCTACCTGGGCAACCCATTCACCCAATCTGCACTTTTTGTAAGGGCGAAAGATGAAGCTGTTCGTAAATCTAACCTTGTTGTTTTGGTATAGGAGCAACGATTTCTTCGATTCACAGAATAAAACTTAACTCATGGAACCCTATTGTTCAACTTTTCGATAGTCTTGTATGTATGTATGTATGTATGTATATTTATTGCCTCTAAGAATACAAGATTCTGTAGCAAGGGAAGTCCACATTTTTGCTGTTTGCTGTTTCGTCTAGTTTTAGTATACAAAGTTTAGGATAGCGTAAGTCTCCCATATCGAAAATCTTTGCCGCCAAATTCAGCGCTATTTTTAATATTTGGTATGACACACAGGCTAGACCTAGTTACAATATGACAACGAAGTCAGGCGTATTTCTTGGTAGGCGCAAAAGATTAAAAAAAACGGACTTGAGCTTTTTCGAAAACATCTAGATAATTTATTCCGATAATGTGGGCCGCATACAATGAGGAACTCTTTATAATAGAGTCATGAATTTTGATAATGCATATGCAGCTAAGTTGAAAGCACCTGTTCTAGAAAAAATCGTACCCAAGTATTCAAAACAAGGAACAAACTCGACAGAGCTACCATCATATTTCAGACCTAGGAGTTTTGCGCTGATCCGACCTTTCTTGAATATAGTGCATTTAGTTTTGTTGTTATTAACCGTGAGTTTGTTTATATTGCAATAGTCTTGGAGAGCATTGAGTTTTCTAATTGCGTCTATTTTAGATTCTGCAAAAATAACTAAATCATCCGCGTAAATCAGCACAATAATGTCCGTGTCACCAATAATTCTGAGACCCACAAGACCTTTTGGTCTAAAAAAAATCTCGATATCAGAGGTTAAACATGATTGGGCTCAAAATCTCTCCCTGTAGAATTCCCTCAGTGACCGGCGATTCCTCCGAGAACTCGTTCCCCACCTTAATGCAAGTTGAGGCTCCCTCATACAGACTTTTTAGAATTATAATTATTTTTGAGCTGACCCCAATATTAAATAGTTTTGACTAGATGTAAGAGTGATTAACCGATGGGAAAGCTCTTGAAAACTCCACCACAATAGCACAGATATGTCTATTCTTTTTTTGTAAGTAAATTTACGAAATAGATGCCAAGGTTAAAATATTATCCATACGGCCCCTACCTCGGCGAAAACCTGCTTGGGCCTAAGAAAGAATGTGACACAACGACTCCCATTTTTCCAATCTAGCCAACAGAATTTGCGTAAAAATTTTAGGAAGTGAGTTTAGAAGGGCAATAGGTCTGTAGTTATTGGGATTGGCTGGGTCTTGTTTTTTATGTATCATGATAGTATAGTTCAGACAGTAGTTAGAAGCTTTTGATGTCCATCGTTTTAAAACTACAGGGGGTTGAATTTTCACCCCTAACACTTGGACCGATTTATTCAAAATAATTTGATAAGTCGGAATAGTGTAAGAAGCCCTGCTTTCAAACTTATTTTAAAAATTGTAATTAGCATTTGTGAAAGAAAGTTATAGGCGTTTGGATGTAGTGCTCTAAGCGTTTGGGGTAAAAACTCATCCCTCTGTAGTTTTAAAACAAGGGTCATAGGTAAACAATTTTAAAAATTTGAAAGCGATCGAAAGACATGACTTCAGAAACTTTTAGACACGTATGGATTATTATGCATAATATCGTGTTAGTTTTTCGTTAGTAATAATATCTAGCAACCTTTCAGCAACTTTTCACATTTTCGGCCCAACCTAATATGTAATGAATTTCTGAGTATTCTTTTCGGAAACGACTGACAGAATATATTGATTAAGTAGGAAACAAAAAATGATGAAACTCTCAAATGAAAAGTGTTTCTAGTTTTTATTTAAGGATATTTGATCCATCAACATAGACTCAAACTAAAGAACGGTTTATAAAAAGTGGAAAAATAAAACAAAAATTAATTGCAATTAATTTTGAAAGAGCAATCATATATTTCATAGAAAAAATTAGTTTGGGTCGACAAAATTATTTATCTAACAATAGTTATTTGATCTCTCGTGTTTTTTCTTCAATCTTACTAAGCTGTTGTAATTTTCATCCACTTTTAATTAATTATAGCTGATTTTGTTCATCGGAACTTTCTTTAAAGTTCTGTTCGTTGAATTTTATTGAAAATAATTTTTGTACAGAATTTGGTAAATGAAAAAAATTGTTTAATATACTAAAAACAATATATACTTTATAAACAAATTGTTTAAAAAAAATTAAACTAACTAAATTATAGAAAAGATCCAATGAACAAAATAAGGTATTGCTTATTAAAAACGGGATTTAAAAAATTACAATTGTTTAGTATGATCAAAGAAAAAATACGCTTTTATAACTATAACTTTATGTAACAATAACTATTATTAAATGAACAGATTTAACCCCAAATAACATTTTTGTAAGAAATATATTACTTATAAGAAATGTGTTTCTCAAAATGCACTGCAATTAATTTCAGTTTCATTTGTGCAGTTTCTATAAACCGAACTTTACTGTGAGCAGCTTGTTCGTGTGAGTTGAGGAATTCCAAAGAAATTCACGTAAAAATAAGCAAAGATATGAGAGAGGGTAGTCTACCGAAACGCTGCGTTAAAATTAAAAAATAAAGAAAACTGTGCTTACTCTTCTGCGAGTTTCTTCGTTTTCTTCTGGCCGTTGTTCCTGTTGGACCTTCGGATACTGCTGGCATAATTGTTGCACTTGTGCAGTTAGTTGGAGCTGCGGTGAAAGCAGATGCTGCTGCCAAGCCTGGTTCTGGGCTAATTGAAAAAGAGGCGGCGACATCTGTTGGAGCAGCTGTGGCTGCAAAAGTTGTTGCTGTAGCAACGGTGGTTGATATAGATGCAATTGATGCACTGATATTTGCTGTTGCAGTAACTGTTGCTGTGCAATTCTCTGCTACTGCTCCAGTTGCAAAATTTGTTGCTGCGCAAGCAAAGATAACGCCTGTTCCAGTGGATTTTGCTGAGCTACCTGTGGGACAATACCCGTGTGGTGAACAATTTGTTGCAGTTGCTGCTGAGCTTGTTGCTGAATTGGCAGTAGCTGAGGTTGTTGTGGTACAATAGACGCAGGCTGTGACTGAAGTGGCGGAAGCTGAGACTGTTGGACAATGGACGCAGGGTGGACCGCTTGTTGCACTTGCTGCTGAGGTTGTTGTGGCGGTAACTGGGGTCGCTGTAGCACTGCAGACGCAGGTTGTTGTTGCTGAACTGATAACAGCAGTTGAGCTCTCTGTAGTGGCATCTGAGCTCTCTGTGGCGGCATCTGAGCTCTCGGTGGCAGCAGCTGAGCCTGTTGGACAACAGACGCAGGATGGACAACCTGCTGCCCTTAGGGTTGAACTTGTTGCGGCGGTACCGGGGGTCGTTGTAGCACGACAGATGTAGGTTGTTGTTGCTGAACTGGTGGCGGCAACTGAGCATGTGCAGTAACAGAAGCAGGCTGGACCACCCGTTGCACTTGCTGCTGAGATTGTTGTAGCGGTAATTGAGATCGCTGCAGCACTACAGGCACAAATTGTTGCTGCTGAACTGATGGCAGCATCTGAACTCCCTGCGGTGGCATCTGAGCTTTCGGTGGCGGCACCTGAGCCTGTTTGACAACGGACGCTGGATGGACAACCTGTTGTCCTTGCTGCTGAGCTTGTTGCGGTGGTACATGGGGTCGCTTTGGCACGACAGATGTAGATTGTTGATGCTGACCTGGTGGCGGCAAATGAGCCTGTGCAGTAACAGAAGCAGGGTTGATCACCGGTTGCACTTGCTGCTGAGATTGTTGTAACGGTAACTGAGATTGTTGTAACGGCAACTGAGATCGCTGCAGCACTACAGGCGCAAGTTGTTGCTGCTGAATTGATGACAGGAGCTGAACTTTTTGTGGCCTCATAACTCATAACTCATAACTCATAACTCATAACTCATAACTCATAACTCATAACTCATAACTCATAACTCATAAGTCATAACTCATAACTCATAACTCATAACTCATAACTCATAACTCATAACTCATACCCATACCTCATAACTCATAACTCATAATTCATAACTCATATCTCCTAACTCCTAACTCCTCACTCATAATTCATAACTCCTTACTCCTAACTCAACACCCCACAACCTACAATATACAACTTAAAAGTGGAGACGAAGTTGGTGATTCTTGTTTTATGGCGGTGAAAAATCACGACGCTACAATCGAAAATATTTTGAACTTTCTCATTTTTCAAACTTTAACCAAATTTTTCAAAAATTCAAATTTTCTTTAAATTTGACTGAGTTATCTATTTTTAAGCTAGTTTTAATTTAATTTTCAATAAAAAAATTCAATTTTTAAACAAATAGTTGAATTTGTGACCAAACTGTTGAATTTTCAACTTACAAAAATTGAATTTTCAACCAAACAAGACAAATTTTCAAGCAGAGAGATGAATTTTCAATTAAAATTATGAAACTTAAAAAAAAGAATTTTCAACAAAGTATTTTAACTTTCAACCCAAACTGCAAATTTTTTAATCAAAAAGACGAATTGTCGATAAATAAAGCTTTTTCAGACAAGACAGAAAACAAATTTGGTTCAAATTGGTTTATTTTTAAGCCACAGACGAATTAAAAAAAAGTTGCATTTTCAACCCGAAAAATTTAATTTCAACCAAAAATATTAATTTTCTACCAATAAAGACGAATTTTTATCCAAAAAGATTCATTTTCAACAAAAAATGGAAGTTATATTTTCAGGTAAAAAATTAATTATAAATAAAAAATAACGAATTTTCAATAAAATAATTCAATTCTCACCCTAAGAGATGAATCTTCAAACAAAAAATTAATTTTTAACCAATTGGTTCAACTTTTACACAAGTAATTGAATTTTCGATTTAAAAAATTGATTTTCAGCCAAAAATGGAAAAGTTACATTTTTCCATAAAAAATTAATTTTTTAACAAAAAAAAAATCAGTTTCAACGAAGCAGTTCAACTGGAATAGTTAAATTTTTAATTTAAAACATTAATTTTCAACCAAAAAAACGAATTTTCAATAAAATAGTTACATTTTGAACCCAAGAGATGAATTTTCAAACAAAAAAATTAATTTTTAACAAAGTGGTTCAACTTTTACAGAGTACATAGTTGGATTTTCAATAGAAAAAAAATGAATTGTCAGCCAAAAATGGAATAGTTATATTTTCAACTTAAAAATTAATTTTTTAACAAAAAAAAATCAAAAATTGAAAACCAAAATTTCCTCGTTTCCAACTTAAAAAAATGGTAAAAAAATTATCCATCTTCCAATTCATAAAGTATTGTAAACCAAAATTTCCTCGTTTCCAACTAAAAAAAATGGTAAAAAATAAAAAATTATCCATCTTCCAATTCATAAAGTATTGAAAACCAAAATTTCCTCCTTTCCAACTCAAAAAACTTGTAAAAAGTAAAAAATTATCCTTTTTCCAATTCATAAAATATTGAAAAAAAAATTTCCTCCTTTTCAACTCAAAAAAATTGTAAAAAAATAGTCCTTTTTCCAATTCATAAAATATTGAAATCCAAAATTTCCTCCCTTCCAACTCAATAAAAAAAAAAAATTATCCTTCCAATTTATAATATATTGAAATGCAAAAATTTTCTCCTTTCCAACTGAAAAAAATTGTAAAAAAAAAAATTATCCTTCTTCCAATTAATAAAATATTGAAAACATAAGTTTTCTCTTTTCTGGCTCAATAAAAATGGTAAAAATAAGAAATTTCTATCTTCGAATTCTGACAAAAATTTAAACGAAATTCTACCCTTAAGCTCAATAAAAATATTGAATAGAAAAATTTGCCTCTTTTAATTCCGAAAAAAATAAATTAAAAAAATTTCATCCCTTCCAACCCAATAAAATTTAAAAAAATAATAAATTATCCTTCTTCCAATTCATAAAATATTGAAAATAAATTTTCGTCTTCTAATTCATTAAATTAATCAAAACATTAAATTTTTTTATTTTAAGTGTTATTTTTCACGAATAAAACAACTACGCGTCTTATCAAAAAGTGATTAATAATAAATTTGTAGACCTTTTTTGGTTGCACGATTTTTGTATCTTCACCTGTTTTTGTGTCTTGCACAGTTTGACCGCAAAATGGAATTTTTTATTTTTTATTATTTTTTGTGTGCTATCAAAATTTGAATTTTCGATTTTTTGAAAAAATTCAAATAGTTGTCATGATAATCTTGTAGGGCTCTCAAAAAGAAACGTTTTTCACGTCTTGACTTTTTTTCATATCATGCGTTGTCCGGCTTAAAATATTAATTTTCGTTTGTTTTTTTGAGCTTTTGAAAATGCTATAACTCTGATAATTTTGATTTGATCGAACAATTTCCCTAGAATAAATTATTTGTCTCCTGGAGTACTACTAACAACCGTACATAGAATTTTCAAATTTTGAAAAAAAGTGGTCTCAAAAATTTTCAAAATGTGCTTGGAAACACGACGACGAACCGGCGAAACGCCCACATTGAGTGGACGAATCAACTCAAGGATGACTTGCTAGACTGCTGCGATGCCAGCATTATCCCTGTTCATCGAGGCTTTATGGGGCATATGCATACTCTGTGGTGCCAAAAACACTCAGAGCTTCAAAACGTTTCGTTTCAATCCAAGATCCAAGATCCAAGATCTGACTGAAATCGATGCCTCCCTTCGTGGAGAAATCTCGCAAGAGTCAGACCTGTGGACCATTAATTGCTCAGTTTATGGTGCTGCGAGAGCTTTGGCTGATTCAAATCGAAGGCTCAAACCGCCGATGGATCAAAAGACCAAAAGACGCTTGCATCAACTGAATAAGAAGATTGGATGGGCAAGACAGAATGCGTGCCGTGTTCAATGTGTGATTGACTACATAACATCTGGTATTCCGTTCACGGAAAGGGTACGAAAGTTCGCCCAAGAACTGAGGATCATAAATCACACACTGAAGAAGTAAAAGCTGCTGACAATCAAGAAGCATATTGTTGACAAAATACGGCTGTTATCTGACGCAAGGTGGAGAATACAGAAGAGGGAGAGATAAATCAGGGAGAATAAAAGGTTTCTCGCTGACCCATCTCGCGTCCTCAGTGATCACCCTGTTTCTGTCAAAAATCCACTCAAGCCCAACGAGGTAGAGGCTTTTTGGAGAGAGGTATAAAAGATCCCGAAAATACTAATGTTGAAAGAAGATACTGACAATATCAACCGCTTCAAGGAATTTTGCGACAACCTCATAAAATCCGAGTAGGAATGTCCATCAATCACTGCCGAAGAGGTGAAAAAAGCACTTGAAGGCAAGAAGAACTTCTCCGGTGCTGGACCAGATTGTATCAAGAACTTCTGGAGGAAGAAGTTTACTTCTACACACTAACATTTGGCGGGCATATTCACCTCATATTTAAAGTCGGAGACGCCCATTCCGCAGTGGCTGGTGTTAGAACGCACTACACTCCTGCCGAAAAAAGACAACTTGTCCAACCCAGAGAATTACAGGCCAATAACTTTTTTGAATACACTGTGTAAGTTTTTTACAGCTGTCCTAAACTACAGGATTGTCCGAAGAATTAAGCCTGTGTGGCGAGGGATGCACGAACATGGCTCGAAAAAAGGTGTAGCAGTATGTCGAGGGAACCTGCTAATTGACAGGTGCGTCTGTAAAGACGCCGCAGCCCATCAGCACGTCCTGTCAATGGCCTGGATTGATTACCGGAAAGCTTTCGATTCAACCTCTCATAGACTTATCATCTGTCTATTGAAAAGCTTGAAGGTGCATCCACGAACAGTGAGATGCATAGAGAGATTGATGCCTCTTTGGAAAAGTAGATTTACTATTTCATCTGGAAATTATCGTGTGACAACGAACAACGTCACCTTCCAGAGGGGCGTCTTTCAGGGATATACCATGAGCCCTTTGCTTTTTTGCATTACACTTCTGCCGCTATCTCTCGAACTACGAAATTCTTCTAGAAACCTCTCTGGCGACACTAACCAGCGCGAGCATAAGGTCACTCATGTTTTTTATATGGATGACTTGAAGATCTATGCCTCTGGTAAAGGCAAACTTCAAACTGCCACAAACTTCGTCAAGAAGTACACAACAGAGATTGGGATGGACTTTGGATTGGGTAAATGTGCCTAAATTCATCTGAAGAAAGGAAAGTTTGTTGGCGTTCCCAAGGACCCTGAGATTGTCGATATAAGTTTTATTAGATATCTTAACACTGGAGGGATCTATAGATACCTGGGCGTGCCTCAAAGCCGCATTCGGGACGTAACATCAGTAAAGGAGTCTCTCCGAAGCAGATACAAGCATCTTCTTCGACTGATTTGGTCATCCAATCTGTCAGCATTGAACAAGGTATCTGCGATTAACATACTTGCCGTTCCGGTTCTACTCTACTCATTTAGGGTGGTTCATTGGACGAAGAACAAACTCAAGGCCCTAGATGTCACCACACGTAAGATCATGCATATGCATAAAAGCATATGCAGAGATCCTCTTCTAAAAATGGCCAGCAACCGCGAGAGGATTGGTGAAGTACGTTGCTTTACAAAGCCGCGGAGCAAGCGGCCGAGACCCTTGGCCTGAATTGTAACATCAGAAGTCAGAAAAGTGCATTACTCCATGTAGATGATTTACTTCTAAAAGCCGACGTGAAGAAAGCAGAGTTTGCAACATTTCACCAACAGCTACTCGACAAGAAAATACACGGAAGCTTTCACAAAAATGTAGAAAAACAGTCCTTGCCGAAGGAGCAAACTTTTGCTCTTCTCAGATCATCAGGGCTTAATTCAGGTGTCAAGAAGTTCCAAGTGATAGGTGCAGGGCGTGTCATGCACACGCTGAGTACCTAGAACACATACTATCGGGGTGTCCCACCTGCGCTGGAACGACGTATATCTGCAGACATAATGCGGCCCTAACAGTGCTTTATTACCATCTTTGTCGCTCTTACGATGTTGGCCGCGACCCTGCCCTGCCGAACGCTCCAAGGGAGATAGAGTCAATTGTCCAAAACGAGAAGTGCCAAATTGTTGAATTCTGAACCATCACAATTAATTTTGTAACAAAACACTTTTCATCAAAGTATATGAATTTTCAACAAATTAGTTGAATTTATAATAAAGAAGATACATTTTCAAACAAACATTGGAATTTTCAACTAAAAAAGATCAATTTTCCACCAGGAATAAAATAGTAGAATTTTCAGTTGAAAATTTATTTTTTAATCAAAAAATTATTTTATAAGAACATAATTAATTTTTCAACAAAAAAGATGAATCTTTAACTAAAATGAAGAAGCTCCAACAAAAAATAACTTTTTAGCAAAATTAATGTATTTTCCACAAATTAGATTAATTTTTATTCAAAAGAGATAAATTCTCAAGAAAAAATTTAATAAATGATTCAAAGGACAACCAAAAAGACAATTTTTTGACAAAATTGTTGAATCCTCTAAGAAAAAGAAGAATTTTTAACAAAAACAAAAATAGAAAAACTTAAATTTTTAACAAAATAGATAAATTTTAAAGTAAAATGAACAATCTTTAATTAAAGTGGTTAGATTTTCAGTTGAAAAATTAATTTTTTGCAAAAAAAAACACGATTTTTTAACAAAAACAATTGTAAACTAAAAAAAAACAGTTTTTAAGAAACTAGCTAAATCTTCAACTAGAGAAATGAATTTTAATCTAAAACGATGAATTTTCGACAGAAGTAGTTAAATGTTCTTTTAAAAAATAAATTTTCATCCAAAAAATAATGATTTTACAACATAATAGTTAAATTTTCAAGTAAAGAGATGAATTTTCACAAAATAAAGGATCTTCGAAACAAACCAAAATTACTTTTTAAGAAAATTGCTAAATTTTCCAACCATAAAGGATAATTTGTAACAAAATTGTTTTTAACCGACAAAATTAATTTTAAATCGGAAAATATGAATTTTCAAAAAAAAAAATTAATTTTAAACCAATGTAAATAATTTTTTAAAAAAAAAAAATTAAAAAAAAAATTTGGGGGTTTTAAAAAAAAAAAAAAAAAAAGAATTTTCAACAAACGAGCTAAATTTACAAACAAAGAGATAAATTCTTAACTAAGTTGATGAATCTTTAGCTGAAGTAGTTTAATTTTAAGTTGAAAAATAAATTTATACACATAAAATAACGATTTATTCACAAATTTTAATATTAAATGAAAACAGTTCAAGTCAACCAAAGAAGACGAATTTTCAACAAAAACCATTAATTTTCAACCAAACATTTGAAATTCTAACTAAAAAAGTCAAATTTCCACCAAAAATGTAATAGTTTGATTTTCAGATAAAAAATTAATTTTCAACCAAAATAAATTAACTTACAAACAAATAAATTAATTCTCGCCCAAGTAGTTGAATTTTCACCCGATAAAATTAATTTTATATAAGAAAATAAATTTTCAACAAAATATATGTGTTTTTAACAAATTAATTGAATTTTCAAATAAAGGAGATAAATTTTTAACAAATAATTGAATTTTTAATTATGCAAGATAAATTATCGAACAAACATTGGAATTTTCAACTAAAAAAGATCAATTTTTCACCAAATTAATTAATTTTTAACAGAATATTTGTGGGCTTGCTACCAAAAAAAGAACAAATTTTTAACAAAATAGTTAAATTTTCAACCAAAAAGATGAATTTTCAACTAAAATCGTGAATTTTTAACTAGAGTAGTTACATTTTTATTTAAAGGAGAACTTAAAAAAAAAACAATGCTTTATCAAAATATTTAAATATTCAATAAAAACAGTTAAAGTCAACGAATCTTTATCAAAATAGTTGAATCATCTATCAGAAAGAAAAAATTTTATCAAATCGGTCAACTTTTCAACAAAAAATGATAATTTTTAAGAAAATTGTTCAATTTGCAAAAAAACATATTAACTTGTATTCAAATTTGAACTAAATATGGAATAGTTACATTTTTAAATAAAAATCTTAATCTTTTGACGACCAAGAAAAAACGATTTTATAACAAAAAAAAATAATTTTAAATAAAAATGATGAGTCCATAACTAGAGTTTTTTAATTTTCAGTTAAAAAATAAATTTGAAAAAAAACAATGATTTTTCCAAAAATCATTTGAACTTTTAATGGAAGAGATAAATTTTGAATTAAACTGAAGAATATGTGAGAAAATTTGAACCAAATTGGAGAATTTTCTACAAAGTAGATTAATTTTTAACCGAACAAAATTTATTCTCAATGAAAAATGCAATATTGGATATCTCAGCCAAAACAAATTTTAATTTTTAATCAAAAACAGTTTACTTCTACCGAAAAGACGAATTTTCAACAAAAGAGTCGACTTCTGACGAAAAAGAATAATTTATAACTAAATTGTTTAATTTTCAACACAGTAGATTAATTTTCAACGAAATATTTAAATTGCTAACCGAAAACATAAATTTTTAATCAAGAAGATTAACTTTTTCCCGGAAAAGACGAATTTTCAACAAAATAAGTTAATTTTCAATCTAACAGTTGAATTCGCAAGCAATAAAATTAATTTAATATAAAAATAAGACAAATTTTCAACAAAATAAGTAAGTTTTTAATAAAAAAAGTTAAATTTGTGTTGTCAAAAATATAATGTAATATTTTAAGATGTGACCATTTGTTTGACAATTCATCTTTGTAGCTTGAAAATTCAACTATTTTTTTGAGAATTCAACTATTTTGTCGGAAATTCGTCTCTTCTTAATTTAATTTATTTAGTTATAAATGCAACTATTTGGTAGATAATAATTTTGTTGTTGTTGTTGAAAATTCAATCACGTAGTTGAAAATTTATTTATTTGGTTGAAAACGCAACTTTTTGTTGAAAACTCATATTTTTATTACAAAATTCCACTGCTTGGTTTAAAAATTGTGTTTTTTGTTTGAAAATTCATCATTTTTGATAGAAAATTTCTTAGATGAAAATTCAAGTTTATGGGCTGAAAATTCAATTGTCTTCTAAAAAATTGCATTGGTTGAAATTTCATCATTTAAAGTAGAAAATTCGTCTTCTAAGGTTGAAAAATCAATTATTTGGTGTTAAATTTGTCTCTTTCGCTTGAAAGTTTAACTATTTGATTCGAAATGCAACTGTTTGGTCAGAAATAATTTTTTTATTCTTTTAAGTTAAATTTGACTGCTTTTCTGATTTGAGACTAAAATCTTTTTTTGATTGAATTATTAAATATTATATTTTTGGTTGGAAATTTAATTATTTTGTTATAAATGGAATAATTAATTTAAAATCTTAACTGTCTCTTTAGGATTCGTATTTTAGGATAAAAAATTCATCCTTTTGGTTTGACAAATCAACTATTTGGATGAAAATGTAACTGTTTTTGTTCTATTTGGTTGAAAACCTAAATTTTGGTTGAAAACTCATATTTTGATTCCAAATTCGACTGCTCGGTTGAAAATTCGTCTATTCGGATTGAAAATTCATCTTTTATAGAAAATTTCTTGGATTAAAATTCATCTTTCTTGGTTAAAAATTCATCTTTTCGGGCTTAAAAGTCAACTCTTTTTTTGAAAATTAATTTTTTTTGTTAGAGAAATAATCTTTTTTGCTTTTTTGTTTAAATATTATATTTTTATGTTTTGTGGTTTATTTTCGGTGTTTATGAAATAAAATAAAATTTGTCTCAAGGGAGGAAGGGATTCGTATTTGTGACATCAGTTGAAATTTTTATTTAAAAATTCAACTGCTTGGTTGTAAATTCGTTTTTTGGATTGAAAATTCGTCTTTCTAGGTTGAAAATTCAATTGTCTTCTAAAAAATTAAATTGGCCGAAAATTCATCTTTTAAGGTTGAAAAATCAAATATTTCGTTACAAATTCGTCTCTTTTGCTAGAAATTTCAACTATTTGATTTCAAATGCAATTATTTGGTCAAAAATTAATTCTTCTATATTTTAAGTTAAATTTGACTGCTTTTTTAATTTGAGACTAAAATCTTTTTTTGATTGAAATATTAACTATTATATTTATGGTTGAAAATTTAATTATTTTGCTAAAAATTCAACTATTTCGTTGAAAATTTAATTGTTTTGTAAAAAATTCACTTATTTTGTTAATACATTTAATTATTTTGTTATAAATGTAATAATTTGAATACAATTTTAACTGTCTTTTTAGCATTCGTATTTTAGGATAGAAAATTTATCTTTTTGGCCTGAAAAATCATCTATTTGGTTGAAAAAGTAACTGTTTTCATTTCAACTTTAATCTTTAATCTTTATTGTTTTAAGATTTGACAATTTGGCTGAAAATTCATCTTTGTAGGTTGAAAATTCAATTATTTTCTTGAGAATTAAACTATTTTGTCGGAAATTCGTCTTCTTTTCAAGTTAATTAATTTAGATGTCAATGCAACTGTTTGGTAGATAATTATTTTGTTGTTGTTGTTGAAAATTTAATTACTTGGTTGAAAATTTATTTATTTGGTTGAAAACGCAACTTTTTGTTCAAAACTCATATTTTCATTACAAATATCAACTGCTTGGTTGAAAATTCGTCTTTTTGGATTGAAAATTCATCTTTTATAGAAAATTTCTTGGATGAAAATGTATCTTTCTAGGTTGAAAATTCAATTAGTTGGAAAATCATCTTTCTCGGTTAAAAATTCATCTTTTCGGGCCTAAAAATCAACTTTTTTCTAAAATATTTAAAGTTTAAGCATTGAAACTCAACTCTTTCTTTGAAAATTAATTTTTTTGTTGGAAAATTATTCTTTTTTCTTTTTTGTTTAAATATTATATTTGTATGTTTTGTGATTTATTTTCGGCGTTTATGAGAATTTTTATAAGAAAATTCAACAATTTGGTTGAAAATTCATCTTTTTTATGGAAAATTTCTTGTATGAAAATTCATGTTTCTAGGTTGAAAATTCAGTTGCCTTCTGAAAAATTGAATTGGTTGAAAATTCATCTTCTAAGGTTGAAAAATCAATTATTTGGTTATAAATTGCTCTCTTTTTGTTGAAAGTTCAACTATTTAATAGAAAATGCAACTGTTTGGTCCAAAATTAATTTGTTAAAAATTCAACTACTTGGTTGAAAAATGATCTTTCTTGGTTGAAAATTCATCTTTTCGGGCTTAAAAATCAACTTTTTTCTATAATATTCAAATTTTCAACTTTGAAACTCAACTCTTTCTTTGAATAATTGAATTTTTCATCAAATTGTTCACTTTCTAACTGAAAATTCGAATTTTTTACCCATAAGATTCATGTTCTATAAAAAAAAGAATATTCCACAAATTATATGAATTCTCAACTAAATTGTTGAATTTTCAAACCAAAAACACGATTTTCCTCAAAACAGTTAAATTTTTAACCGAAAAATATAATTTTTCAACAAAAAGGTAATTTTCCACCAAATACCTAAATTAGAAAATCAGTAGCTTCATTTGAAATCAAATGGTTGAATTTTCCACTAAATAGTTAACTTGTCAACCAAAAAAATGAATTTTCCAGTAAGGAAATTTTTTTCAAAAGAATTAATTAATTTTCAATTAGCCAATTTTTTTTTTAACAAAATACTAAAAGTTTTTAACCCAAAAAATGAATTTTTAATCAAGAACTGCAACTTTCTACAAAGAAAAAAACAAAGTTTCCACTAAAAACATGAATTTTACGCTAAAAAGGACCAAAAATAAAATAATAAAATTTTTAGTTACAGATATTATTTATTAACCAAAAAAACTTATTTCAAGAAAACAGTTAAATTTCCTACAAAACAATTTTCAACTAAAATGAAGGATTTTAAATAAAAATACTTCATTTTGAACAAAGTAGTTTTACTTTTAACCAAGTTATAGCATTTATAACTAGAAATGGAATAGTTAAACATTCAGTTCAAAAAAACGAATTTTGAACAATATAGGTAAACTTCTAACAAAAGAAATGTATTTTTGAAAAAGTTGAATTTTCAACAAAACAGACCGTAGTTTCAAAAAAGATTACCGAACTCACGTGTTAGGTGGAGATTAGGAATTTTGTAAAAAGTTCATAACTATTTTATATTTTTAAAACCTCTTATGTCGTGACTTTTGAATAGCACTGGAAGAGGTTAGGAAACAACTTTTTCTTCGCATATATTTTTTTATGTACCTTTATAATTTTATTTAAACAAAACATTGACGACTTTCGTAGAAATAACGTTTTTCTGACAAATTTCACATTTTTTTGTACTGGGTGAAATTGGGAATTGAAAATTGTCCAAAACACGAAGTAGAATCTTGAATCTTTCACTGATAAAATGAATGAATTTATAAATATTTTATATTTTTTACACACCGTATGCCGTGACTTTTAAATAGACTTTTATAGAAACAATGATGTTTTTTTGAAAAATTTCACATTTTAAAAATATTTTATAAAGGCTTATATGTAAAATCCGTAAATAAAGCAATTAAAAAAATGATCAAACTCACAACCCTGGGTGAGATTAGGAATTAAAATTGTCAGAATCATGAAGTACAATCATGAATCTTTTCCTGATAAAATTAATTTATATTAAAAAAATTCAACTTTCAACTAAACAGTTGAATTTTCGACGAGAAAAGATAAATTTGCAACGCAGAACCTGATAATTCCCAATCTCTACCGTAATTACAAAAATAGATTAAAAAATAGAAAATAGATTTTGAAGATATAATACTTATGAACTTATTTTAAAGAAATTCCCAATCTCTACCGTAGTTACGAAAATAGATTCAAAAATAGAGAACGGATTTCGAAAATATAATACATACTTACGAATTTGTTTTGAAGAAATTCCCAATCTCTACCGTAGTTAAGAAAATAGATTAAAAAAAAAATTATTTTCGAAAATATAATACTTATGAACTTGTTTTTAATAAATTCCCAATCTTTACTATAGTTACGAAAATAGATGAAGAAAATAGAAAACTGATTTCCAAAATATAATAAATACTTATGAACTTGTTTTGAAGAAATTCCCAATCTCTACCGTAGTTACGAAAATAGATTTAAAAAAAAAACAGTTTTTGAAAATCTAATACTTATGAAATTGTTTTTAAGAAATTCCCAATTTCTACCATAGAAGCGAAAATAGATTAGAAAATAGAAAATAGATTTCAAAAATATAATAAATACTTATGAACTTATTTTAAAAAAATTCCCAATTTCTACAGCAGAAACGAAAATAGATTAAAAAATAGAAAATAGATTTCGAAAATGCATTAAATACTTATGAACTTGTTTTGAAGAAATTCCCTATCTCTACTGTAGTTACGAAAATAGATTTAAAATAGAAAACTGATTTCTAAAATATGATAAATTCTTATGAACTTTTATTAAAGAAATTCCCAATCTTTACTGTCGTTACGAAAATAAATTTAAAAAAAAATACATTTTGAAAATGAAATACGTATGAACTTGTTTTTAAGAAATTCCCAATTTCTACAGTAGAGACGAAAATAGATTAAAAAACAGAAAATAGATTTCGAAAATGTAATAAATACTTATGAACTTGTTTTGAAGAAATTCCCAATCTCTACCGTAGTTACGAAAATAGATTTCAAATAGAAAACTGATTTCTAAAATATGATAAATACTTATGAACTTTTTTTGAAGAAATTCCCAATCTTTACTGTCGTTACGAAAATAAATTTGAAAAAAAATACATTTCGAAAATGAAATACTTATGAACTTGTTTTTAAGAAATTCCCAATTTCTACAGTAGAGACGAAAATAGATTAAAAAACAGAAAATAGATTTCGATCACTGGTTCGTAACCTTAAAGCCATACCCGCGTGCCAAAAATATGCCACGGCACTTGCGAGATGGATGCAGAAATATGTCATCCTTGGGTCGCTTCGCGTCCTTAAAACACACGAGGGTTTCGCTGGCCTGTCGTTGTGATTTCGTCGTGGCCTGTGACCATTTATCACATGGTTGTGAGACGTGGTCATGAATGAGATTTACCGCGGTCCTACTGGGAGCCGATGTCATTTTTTAGATCGCTGTTGCTCTCAGTGGGACTCTGCGTTGGTTGTTAACCTTTAATTTATATATATATATATATATACACTGTCAGTATCTCTGCGAACCAAGAAAAGGCTGATACACTTGCGGGGAAAATGCAGAAGGTTGAATTCGACGCAGTCTGTAATCACCTACCTGAGGAAACGGAGCGACCCAAGGACGACCACCTTCTCCATTATCCCCACAAATGCCTAAGGATTTTCTTGACACGCTGAGATGCTTTTCAGGCTATTAATAAGTGAAACCTTGGCACATCCAAGAGCGCTGATGATCAAGAGGATTAGCTTAACAGAATATTTCTTTCCATCATCCTTATCTATGATATTTTTGTCAGCTGATGCCAAAAATTTGATAAAGAACATGGTTCCTTTCTCGAAGTCAGGAATAACCATGTCAGGCCTCGAGTGCGCAAGAGAAAGAATTCTTGGTGCCACATTGTGCCTTTGGATGTAGGTCGTTCCCGTATAAGTTGGACAACCAGGTAGTATATGTCCTAGAAGCTCGGGGTGTGCGTGACACGTTCCGCAGCTGTCATCGGGAATGTCTGTGCTCAAAATATGGCGACGGTGTGCTAGACTGGAAGTAACACCGTCTTGATATGCTAATTGAAACTCTCTGCGCCCGACTTCAATCTGGGTGATTTGGGAAGAGCAAACGTTAGGTCATGCGACATGGACAGATTCTGCACATTTCTGCCGGAGATGCCATACATCTCCTTCTCGAGGAGCTGTTTGCGGAAGTCACAATCCTGCGCTTTCTTAATCCGATCCTTCAGGAGTAGGCATTTGAGATGGATAAGATTTGATGCATTTTCTCATCCCTGATATTGAAGTCAAGGCTGAGTATTCCAGCAGCCTCCTCCGCTGCTTTGTACAGAAAAGCTCCTTTGCCCACTTCTTTGTGTTTCCTGAACTTTTTGAAAAGAAGGTCTTGTCCATTTGTCATTATATGTGCTGTAACGAGAATAATCTCATTTGGCAGACATTCAAGATTTAGTATTCCACCATCACCTTGACGGCGTGACATGTCAATTCGCGGATCAGAAGATTTGAGGTGCATGCTTTTGTTCGTCGCAGATATTTTGTTCCTCGCCGATAGTTCGGGAGACCATGTCCGTCAAATGAGACTTTTGCATCTGCATCGGATAGTATCCTTTATAGATATCACGTCTTGAATACGGCTCTGCGGCACGCCCAGGTATGTATAGGTCTCTCCAGCGCCAAGGTGTCGTCTGTCGTTGAGCTCAGGGTCATCCGGGATGCCATCATGTTTTCATATCTTCAAATGAACCTTAGCGCATTTTTTTAACCCGAACTACATTCCAATCTCTTCAGTGTACGCTTTGGCAATGTCTATAAGTAGTTGAAGGTTCTCTCGATTTTTAGCATAGATCTTAAGATCATCCATGTAAAATACATGAGTGACCTTATGCTTTTGATTCCCAGGATTGCCGCAGAGGTATGTAAGGCGAGAGAGAAGAGGACTCATGATGTCGCGCTACAACATAGCTCTCGGAAAGGTGACACTGTTAGTGATCACACGATGTTTCCCAGATGAGATAGTAAACCTGGTTTTCCAGAGCGGCATTAATCGCTCTATGCACCTCACGATGCGCGAATGAACCTTTATTCTTTCCAACAGACAGATGATCATTCTATGATAGGTTGAATATACAGCTTTTTGGTAATCAATCCAGACCATCGATAGGTAATGCTGATAGAATACTGCATCTTTACAGACACATTTATCGATGAGCAGGTTCGCCCGACATCTTGCAACGCCTTTCTTTCGGCCACGTTCTTCGTACATCCCTCGCCATACGGGTCGAATTGTTCGAACAATCCGATCATTCAGGATAGCTGTGAAGATCTTGAACAGTGTGTTCAGACAAGTTATTGGCCTGTAATTTTTAGCGTAAGCTATGTTGCCCGTCCTCAGCCGGAGTAATGTGCGCCTTTCTGCCAACCACTTCTGAATAGGCTCTTTCGACTTGAGATTTGAGGTAAAAATGCAGGCCAGATGCTGGTGGGTTAAAGAACACTTCTTACACCAGAAGCTCATGACTCCATCCGGTGCCGGATCAACATAGTGTTATGAGGGCACTGTACAGCCACTTGAAGCGATTCATATTCTTTAAGTTTTCTTTCAGTGGAAGCTGGACTTCGTAGACTACTCTCCAAAATGCCTCGACCTCCTCTGGTGTGGGCGGGTGAACGACAGGAACTCAAGGGTCTTGGAAGAGTTGAGATGGGTCAGACAAAAACGGTTGATTTTCTCTGACCCACCTCTCTCTCCGTCAATGACACACTGAGTGCGGGAATGAACAACGCAACGAGTACTTATTTCGATGTGTTTAGAAATTGTTGCGCTCTCGGGGCATTCCTGCAAAATTAGTCAGCTGGAAGCTCGCAACCGAAACAATCTTCGCATGCACAGCTGAGCTTTTTCTGCTACTCACCGCTAACATGTGTCATGACCATTCTACGACTGCAATAGGCACACCCTGTGTGATAATGACCGCCCCGATCACCTCTCCACATGTTTTATTGAAAGCCCTTTCGATCTCCATAACGGTTCTAATCGCGAGACCTTTTTCGTTCAGTTGTTCTTCAATTAGGTTTACTGCTCCGCTTAGGGCGGTCTCCATCAAGTACCTCAGCCCTTGGGTAAGGTATAACCGATCCAAACTGCTTTCGGAATAAAGACTACTCTTGTACCCCTCGATGCCAGCGGGACATGTCATAACGTCAGACTAGCTCTAGCAAGTCTCACAAGCGGCCCTATGATGATCTCTCTAGCCCTCTGTGAGAGAACTAGATATATGCCATCTGTACCAGGAGACTTGTGAAGACTAAAGGACTTTAGGGCCCACCTTACCATAGCAGCGGTGACAATCTCGTTGACTAGCCGTCATTTCGTGCCCAGTTATGCCTCAGGTGACTTTGGTTGCCCGCGAAATGTACAAGCAGCTTATCCAGTGTAGCCAACTCAGATGCCATCTCGATGTCTGTGAAAAAGTAAAAATTTAGCTGCCATCTTCAGGGTATCCACGTCTCGAATTGACCTGGAAACCTGTGAAAGTGCACATCTTAGTTTCGTGGGAAACTGACCACAGTCCCTTCTTCTTGAATTTCTGAACCATTTAGGGCCAGCCGGTACAATGGATTTCAACACGAACTATATCTGTGAATGATCTGAAGAGTGGGTTCATCTGAAACTCTCCATTTCTAGATGGTATCTCCAAAACTACTGGTACAGCAAGTGATATCAATGACTTCCCCCCTGACCCACTTAAAGATCGTCGAAGGGTTCTCCGTGTTAAAAATATCTTAATCAGTGATGAATAGGTGGGTTTTCCAGTAGGTCATTACCTCTTGAGTTGATGTTCGTGCTGCCCCGTAAAGCATGGTGTGAATTAGCATCGCATCTCAGTAGAAGAGAAATACTCTTTACCTCGCAATACTCCACCAGTATACATACCTTCACTAGTAGATTGGTATCGCTGTCATAAGGAAACGAAGTCGATTCCAGAACTAGCCTTTCTATTCCTTGGAGATATGTGGCTATCACCATCAGGTCTCTCAAACATAGCTCAAGCAGCGAGACAGCGCTAAATCCCTTCGTTAGTGTATGTTGTCCCTTAGTTTGGCCGCCCCGGGGCCATTGTAACAGAAAAAGACCAGCCCCCCCCCCAATCCCTTTATGTTATCTCGAACTACCCAAGGTTCTTGGATCAGCGAGACACCTGTATGCCTCGAAGCCATGCCCCTCTGCAAATCTGCGAAGGCGCATTTGCTGTGATGCAAGTTAATTTGGTTCATGCTCAGACCAGGAGCAGTCATTTAGGTCTGTGCCCGATTTTCCTGTGTACCAAAATGCATGTTTCACGTTTCTCCATATTGTTTTCACTTCACACCCTAGCTCGCTATACTTGTCGTTCTTGGTTGTACAGTGCACCTGCAAATTTCGATTAACTCGACAAGCAATGTGGATGATGTAGACTCTTTTGATATTTTTTCTCGCATTACGATGTTCAGTCGTTCGGGTCGGATGTAATGGTTTGTCTGGAAAGTAACATCCCAATATGAGATGTAATCTTCGTTCTTTGAACCGGGCGTTAGAATGTATCTATAGGAAGGCATCCATTCTGTTACGAGTCCTAGATTCAGGGGAAGTTGTTGATGTATAATGCCAGTCACATCATTATGCTCGTGCATACATTGTCTTTAAGCCATTACGCGACAATCATCAATAATCTGATCAAAGGATACTTCGGTATCCTCGCAGACAAATATAGGATGCCTCAATATCCACTTCATTTCGATCTAACAGGAGGACAAGTTGTTATTATTGTGAGAAGTTTTAGGCTGCGGTATCTACGATTATGATTCTTTGAAACAATCAATCGCAACGCAATTAAACCATTTACGTCATTCATTTCTGCTTCTTCTGTTTTAAAACGTTAGCAAGAGCGCGAAATTCACGCGAGACAACATCGTGCAACATTGTCCCCTGGAGTCAGGTATCTAGTCGCGGATGACCTTGCGCGGCAGACGGGACAGTTGGGGATATAGGTTTCATCTTTGGATACTTTTCAGAGCTTTCAATCTTTGTAGAGTGTTATGAGGAAGAGAGTTGACGGACCAAATGAAATGATCCCAGAGGAAAATCCTTTTGCATCCGGTTCGCGATGGATTGAGCCTGACGCCTATAAGTATTTCTACGACGTATTTCCGCCTACGAGTTAAGCATCCTGATCGTTACGTCAGTATGTAGTTTCTAGTCCTCTTTGGTGTAGGTGAACGCAGGCACACTCCTCCAGTCCGAAGCTCATGCTAATCGCCTTAGTGTACCCATTCGCCGCCTCCACAAGGATTTTAAGGTCCTCTTGCAAAAAAGCAAAATATGCATTTTATGAAAGAATGAAAATTTCCAAAATTCATTATTTCGCTGTTTTTAATGATATGATCTAAATTTTTTTTAGAACTACTTTTTAAACTTGAAAAACTTTGCATATGCTAAAAAAATTATTTATCATTTTTAGGGATTCTAAATTTTTTTTTATTCGCACTTCAATAAAAAATCTAAAAAAAGTTGTAAAAATTGGGCATGATATGCAATCTCAAAAAAAATAACATTCATGATTTTTCCAAAACTGTGCAATTAAAAAAGAATCTTTCCGTTCCGCCCAACCGCAGGATATTTATAGATTCATTTCAATTCGTTTTCAATATCCAAAATCTGTATTTTTCCGTCCACCCTGTTGTTGAAGTATTTAAACACTATTATTTCCCAGCGTTGCTTTTCTTCGGGGAATTTGTTGTTAAACTACGCTACTCGGATGCTACTTGCGGATCTAGTTGAGTTTCTGAATTATTTACAATTAGTGAAACTAAGAAGTGATAACTATAACTAGACTTCCTCTTCATATTCCGCTTCCTCTTCCTCTTACTCTTCCGAATCGTCCTTTTCCTGTTCCTCTTCTTCCTAATCCTAATTTTCGGCACTTGTCCGGGACATTAAGATTTTTGTAAAATAAATTTTGACAAATAAATAAATAGCGATACATATGACCTTTTATGTATTGCTTTTTAGAATGATCAAAACTATATTCTCACTCTGGTACAATCGTTTATTTGATGCCACGAGCTATTAATGTGTTTTCAAAAATGTCTAAATCTGAGGTTCTTCACCGTATTTTTGAAATAAGTAAATTAGTGGAAAGCTTTTTTTTTTAATTTTTGGATAGCTCATAATACACAATTTTCAAATAAAACATCACCTTATCTTTCTGCTTTTTGAAGGTAAATGCACTAGTAATTGTCACCTTAAGCCAAATTGGAAATTAAAAATGCTTATAATTGTATTCAAGACACAATTCTTATTTTCACAAAGGGCTTAAGCGATCAAAGCAGATATAGAAATACTCAATTTTGATCACTTCAAATGATATTTAATTGGAGTGAATTTGTATTCACGATTAAAATTCAAATTATGCAAATGCGTTAGTTATCGTCAGGCACGTACCTAAGTATTAACACGAGAAAAGTATACTAATTTGATAAAATGATATTTAAACTTACCTAAAATCACATTTTTTATCACACGCTACAAGAGCGAGTCTTTTTACACGAAAAATATTGGTTCATCTGATGATAACTAATGCAGTGACGATTACCAGTGCATCTACCTTATTCTTCTTAAATTTTTTTTTTTTTTTTCATGTTTCGTATCAGAGCTGTAACGAGGGCGGGCGACCGGGACAGTTACCAGGGCGCAGGTGGATTGGAACAATTAAAAAAAAATGTCTACATTTTATATGGAACTGTAGAACAGGCCTTCCCAAATAAAAAATTTAAAAAAACAGAGGGCCTTTCCAAAACAGATGTTTCGTCCTGCGTACCGGCGTTACTCCACGGAGTTTTTTTACTACGATGACTGAAGGAACAGTGCGGAGTAGCGCTTTTTGAGGAAGACACTCCTCTACTTGGGGACCGGTACTTGTTCACTACTTTTTAGAGTACACAAGGTAGTGAACGAGTAGGCCAGCTGTTTTGTCGATGACTAACCCAGAGGATTAGTAACTCATTGGCCCTCCAGGTCAAAATGATAGGATGATACCTTCCCTCACTCCACCTACACTCCTCTCGATTCATAATTTTGACCCACTTTCCTCTAATTGGCCAGATAAGTATAGACGGCACGTCCGGTGAAAATGGTCAGTTTCCCTCTAGCCTCTACCACCCGTCGCTAGCACCCATCGATATAGTTTGCCAACAGCCACTTGGAGCGCTGTAAGCAACTCTCATCATACTCCACGAGAGGCACTGATGGTAACTTAGCTCGGACAAGAACCACATATAGTTCTTTAATATTCTTTAGTATTTATTTTTATTTTTGCGGTCTGCAATTACTATAGATTTTTTAGACTATTCGTCTAATGAAGTTCTCGTATGTATTTTCCAATTTCTTAATTAGTATATTTTCTAAGATTCTTATGAAAATAAAATTATAATTCCAAGTAGTGGGAAAATTATTCTTTCTGTTTTTAGATGTTAAAAGAGCAGTTCTAAGCCAGATTAGGTGGGACGACTGAAAAATCTCAAATAATAAAATTCCCTACACTGTAAACTTCCCGAAATTATAAAATTGCCGAAATCTGAAAATTCCTGAATAATAGAAGTTTGGACAGTTTACAATATTACCGAATTTGAAAATAACCAAATAATAAAATTCCAGACAGAATATTGTCGAATTATAAAACATACAAACTAGAAAATCCCCGAATTTAAGCAATTAAGAAAATGGTTTTTTAATAAATATTATTTATTTATTAAAAAAACAATAATCAAATATTTTTTATCATAGCAATTTTTTTTAATGCTTAAGGTCATGTGACGAGTGGGTCAAGTGACCGGCTTTCTACCTTACCGACACTTTTTTTATTTGTAAACTTATTTTCACACGAATAGCCACATCGAGTTGAATTGTTAAATATTTTTAATCTTTGCAAAATCTGTGAATTTTTTTAAGTCTTCTGAAAGATTTTGAAATATTTCTAAAATGTTTGTGAAATCTTCTGAAATCTTTGTGAAATGGTTGTGAAATATTTTTAATATTTCAGTGAAATCTTTAAATATTTCAGATCTTTGACATTCTTGATACCTTTTAATTCCTTAAAATCTTTTGAAATCTTTGAAATTTTTATGAGATTATTGAAATCTTTAAATTTTTTTGATATTATTTGTTGAAATCTTGGTAAAATCTTTTGACATATTTGAAATTTTTCTAAAATTTTTGAAATATTTGTGAAATTATTGTGAAATCTTTCAAGTCTTTGTGAAATATTTTAAATGCCTCAGTGAAATCTTTAAATATTTGAAATCTTTGAATTTATTGAAAATATTTCACAAAGATTTCCAATTTCACAAAGATTTCCAATTTCACACAGATTTAAATAATTTCACAATAATTTCACAAAAATTTCAAAGATTTTACAAAGATTTCCGAAATATTTCAAAAAACTTCAAGGATTTCAAAGTTCTCAAAGATTTCAAAGATTTTGAATAAATTTTAATGATTCCACAAAGATTTCAAAGTTTTTATAAAAATTTCAAAGATTTCGACAGATTTTACAAAGATTTCAATGATTTCACAAAGATTTCAATGATTTCATAAAGATTTCAAAAGATTTAAGAGATTTTACAAAGATTTCAATAATTTCACAAAGAATTTCACGAAGACTTTAAAAATTTCATTAAAATTTCAAAAGATTTTAAGAATTTCAATAATTTCAAAGATCTCAGATATTTAAACATTTCACAAAGATATTGAGACAAAAATTTCATAAAGATTTCAAAAATATTACAAATATTTAAAAATTTCAGAAAGGTTTCCCTAGGAAATTTAAAAGAGTTTACAAAGATTTCCATGATTTTACCAAAAATTAACAAAGATTTCAAGAGTAATCAACCCCTCTCACAGTGGTCGAAATCAAGAATTTACTGTCAAAAAAATTCTACATCCTTCAGATTAATTCTGATTTTCAATTTTTTTTTTATAAACAATTATAAAAAATGTATAGATTCGCAATTTTTTGTAAACCTGACCATTAATTTGTAAATCGGATGACAACTGAAGGCTGTAGACTTTTTTGAACACTAAATTCCTGATTTCGACAACTGTGCCACGGTGGAATCCGAACCATCAGAATGTTGAAATTTTAAATTCTGATTCTCACCTGAAATACGAACGTCTCCTTGTAAAGAGGATTGGGTTGAGCACGTTTGAGGCAAGTTTTAGATCGTGCCATCTCTTGACAGTTACTGTCAACCAAGGAAAGTTTGACGTAGGTGTCCGGAGGTTTAGTGTCATTTCCTCCACCTCCTCGAAAATGGGATCCCTTAATTATTTCCACCGAGAGGCGACCTGTGGTTCCATTGTAGGTCAAACCTATGAGAATTTCAGCTGCACTTCCACCTTTCATACTACTTCCGTAAGGTGGAGTCGTCGGAGACGCGTAGGATTGAACTGATTGCTGGGAACCAGTTGAGTCACTTCTAGTCAGGCTGCTGGTTGTTCCCCAGTCCTGGACCTTGATTAGAAAATGAGAAAGATGATACTGCATGCTAGTGAATACTACACTGTATTGCAATGAATCCTATTCAGTCTAGTGATGAATCTGGTACAGTATAGTGATGAGTCCTATACAGTCTAGTGATGGACCCTATACAGTAAAGTGATAACTAGATTGGGGTAGAATTGACCATATTTACCGAGGCTGAAGGTGGAGGTTGAAGAGTGAGCCACAAAGTGGTTTCGAGTTGAAGATTGATTTGATCAAAGCAGACTCGAGCCTCGCCCAAAAGTCTTTCTCTTCGTATTCTGCCACTCCAGAGGTAAACTCTCAACCTCACACCCATGGCGTTTACGTCCTCCGGGTTGACCCGAGGTAGCAAGAAACTTTCCATGTACTGGGGCGACGTCCCCTGACGAACTCGAGTCTTGCGTCTCTGTTTTTTCGAGGGCAGCAAAACTAATCTCACCTGGCTACCGTTTATCCCTACTGGATAATTTCGACCTTGCAAGACTTGTACAGTCATTTCTCGCATTGGAGCATCGTAGAGGAAAGCCACTTCCAAAGTACCAACTTCCTCAGGAGGAACTCCTATTGTCGTCACCACATCGTTTGCATTTGGCGATGTATGGTGTTCAATCTGGGATTCCGATTCTCTGGTATCAAGGGGATGACTTGGTGCACCCACTTCCACCACACACTGAAAAAAGTTCAGAAAAAATACTCAACAGTTTAATAATAGCTAACCTATCTCTATAGATCCCAGCTATTCAAGAGGCTTCAACCCTAGTTATCCCAAGGGCTACAACCTAACCCAAAGAAGCCTCCTATCCCTGGGGACCCCTTGATCCTCCGGAACTCCTCTTACACCAAAGGGACCCCAGTCAGAATGGTGACGTCGAACAGACGTCGTAACCATCGTATGATGGTCGAGGCGAAATTATCGTCGAAAAATTAGTCGGTTTTCGACTATGTTTATTATGCTCCACAGATACTCTCGATCGTCCAGGCGCGACCGAAACGAAAATATCAGCGTAGACAAAAACGAATCAAGAGTTCGGTTGGAGTTGAAGCGTATAGAAATATGAGTGCGTGCAAAAATGGGTTAGTCCACGCGCCACGGGCAAAAACGAGTTCAATCTTTAACTCGTTTTTGCTCGTAGCGCGCGGGCTAATTCGTTCTTGCGCTGAGAAATAATCAACCCGCTTTTGCTCCGAATCTTTTCTTAGTCCGCTTTTGCTATCAGCCCCTCAGATAAGGTATGAGATTATGATATTAGATTGATGATATTAGATAAGGTATATTAGATGAGGTATGATTTAAATAACCTAAGGATGGTTTTTGCTTCTTAAAAAATCGTATTGGTTATAACTGTCCATGATTAAAAAACGTGAAAAATCACAATTTCCAAATGAGGAATTTTAATTCTAAAAGCTTATTTCTAACAGATAAACTTAAAATTGTAAATGACACAGCTCCACAAAAAGAAAGTCGTCTACCCCAGAAACCAGATTAGGCCTACCCTACGTTTTTGAGGTCGCTGAATCTGAATCGGGGGTCCATTTGGCTCCATCACGTCAGATTTCGTCCCTAACCTCAAAAAACATGAAAATCGCTGATTTCAGATGAAACATGATTCGTACGTTTGATTCGTACATGATTTGAATTCTTAATTTTATATAAAACATGTATTTTTGCAATGCAAAGTGGTCATATCCTATGTTTTCGTGGTTGCTGAGTACGAATTCGGAGCTGTTGTGTTTATATGACATCACAGTCCGTCCCTAACCTAAAAAAAAACAGTAAATTGGTAATTTTATGTGAAATATGTATTTTTTTCAATGCAAAGTGGTCATATCCTATGTTTTCTAGATTCCAGAGTAACAAATCCTGAGTCCGTTCGGCACAACGGTCTCAGCCTTGAATCTATGATAGGTAACTTCGGAAAAACTCCTAACCCAGCAGACCAGACTCGCCACTCGTCCGATTCCTCGTTCAGCGAGAATTGAAAGCTACTCGAAAATCAGTTGATGCCGTTGACAGCATTGTCAACGGTCGATCGCAGGTGAGTCTGCCGTCCTGGGGGTGATAACCCTCATACCTTCCCAGGGCTAAGTAAGAGGGCTTTCCGACTTGGAGGAGGGCAAAGTCAGCTCGTCGTCGGACACACTACGGGTTCATCCTCACACCCTAATGCCCCCCTGCAAGGCAGTACGCTCCTACTGGCTTCGTTACTCCAACAGATAGTGATACGAATCACTCTACACATCCCCCTTCAGGGCAGTTGTCATCGTTCACAGAATCTGTCGGCGTAGCAGGATTTATCACTCGTTCAAGCAACAAGATCATACTGAGGGAAAATGACAAAAAAAAATGCATGATCTGATATCCAAACTTATTCTGGACTGATGTTTTTTGTTTGCAAATCCAACCATTTTGTTGAAAATTCGTCTCTTTGGTTCGAAAATTCATCTCTAGTGATCGAAATTTCATCATTTTTTATTGACACTGCAAATGTTTGGTTTAAAATTAAAATCTTTGTTGGCTCGGGATTCAAATATTTTGTTGAAAATTCATCTTTTTTTATCAATTAAAATATTTTTTATTTAAAATTAGAAACATTTTTTAGTTTTATCATCAACTATTATATTTTGCGTTGCGAATTCATCTTTTTGAAAATTTAATTACTTTTTTAAAGGTTCAACTATTTTGTTAAAAATTCACTTGTTAGGTTGAAGTGTTCCGTCCTAAAGACCTAAACAGCTAAATTCCTATTTTGGTAACAAAGCCTATTTCCCTATTAAAATTTCCTCAATTTACTTAACTATTTCTAGCTAAGTGGGATGAGGGCAAGCTAAATGAATGAATTTAAATATATTTAATTCCTTTTATTGAATTTTTCATACACTACGTTGACCCTTATTTTTTGTTGAACGATTCGAATTGACATATCACTTTCCTTTTTCTTGCAACGTTGGTTCAATTTATCTCCACCTTTAAAATAAATGAATCGATTTAAAAAATCTATTTTTGATATTAAAAACTTGATAAGTCAAATTAAAGATTTTCCTTGACTTACCAATATTTGAAGTTTCTTATTTTTTTGTTTTAATCCTTTCCTGGATAAGCAAATCACTCCACGTAATCCTTTTTTGAACTTTGTAACTTGAAACTCCGGTCAATTTTGTATACTGGTAAATGATGGTTTCGATTTAAAAGGGCCGTCGTCCCGTTCCAATTTTAGACTGCTTTAGTTTCGAGGGTTGCTGCTTATATCTGGAATTTAGTCCTATGGAATCCTTGGGTCCCATGGAAGCTGGTTTGACAGTTTTCCTCTGCTATAAATTTAAATAGCCGTGCGAGGGCTAATGGGTTTCTTCTCCACTGGGGTAGTAGTTGAGTCTTTGGTTGTGTGCGCGACACATGGATTGACTTGGGGTTTCGCGCTGGGCTAGACTCTGTGTAAGTTATCGGTGTATTCTCGAGGTTCGAGGCTTCCTCAGGTGGGTGCAGGTAGTTGGAGTTGTAAAGAAAAGGATCATGTCTAGGTCAAGTTACGTTTCATTCACAAAGAGGTCCAGTGCTTTTGATTGAGAAGTCTATGATAATTTCATCAACAATCATACTCATTTAATAAATTGCAAACTGAAAGGACAAGAATTAAAAAAATTTTTTTCTTAAAAACTGCCCGAATAATGCATTTGTTTATTAAATTTGTTTGGAGAAGGCATAAAATAATTCAACTTAATATGAATTTTACTGGAATTATCGTGAAGTTCCCAATAAAAAGGAGTGACATTATAAAAATTAGTTTTTCCGTCGACAAATGCCAAGATAATGCGTTTGTTAATTTAATTTGTTCAAAAAACATGAAATTTATCAACTATTTATTGAGAATTAATTTTTCGAACTGAAAATGTAAATTCATTATTTTTGGTTGGAAATTGATTTGATAATTTTCGAGTTGAAAATTCAACCTTTCGGTTTAAAATTCATCTTTCTTTAGTCGAAAATTAAAATATTTGATTGAAAATATTTCCGAGTTGGAGATTCAACTGTTTAGTGAATAATTGGTTGAAAATTCATGTATTTTTGCCTAAAGATTGCTTTCTTGGTTTAAAATTAATTTTTTCTCAATCTGAAAATTTACTTATTCTATTTTTGGTTGCGAATACATTTTTAAATTGAAATTTGATATTTTGTAGTTAAGAATTCATTTATTCGGTTAAAAATTCATCTTTTCTCGCATAAAAGTAATCTTCTTGTTAAAAAATTAATTTCTTCTGGTTATAAATTCAACAATTTGAAAAAAAATAAACTGCCAGGTTGAATGTTGAACCCTTTAGTTGATTTTTTTAAAGATTCATCCTTTTACTTGAAAATTCATCTACTTGATAGAAAACTTAACTATCTTGTTGAATTTTTTTTGTTTAGAATTAATTTTCTCAATTCACGAAATTAAACTTCTTCGATAAAAAAATTATTTTGATAGGAAATCAATCTTCTTCGTTAAAAAATCAAATTTTTGGTTAAAAATGCAACTTTTTGCTGTAACGGTTTTAGTTAGAAATTCAGTTTCGTTAAAGCCGAAGGAGTTTCAACAAAAGAGGATTCACAATCAGTAAATTTCAATTGTCGATAGGGTTTTCAGGAGGTGGTAGCTTCTTTGAGGATGATCCGCTCATGGTTGAACAGAGTTAGTTAATATCGGGAAAGAATTTTCCTTTATATTGAACAATTTTTGGGCTTCGCTGCTCATTGATATGGTTTTCTTGAAGATGGCTGCTTATTTTAAGATCCTTCTTCTGCGATTCGATAGCAGTTAAAAATAATATAAAAATAACATAAGACGTAGAACAACTAATTCCAGCATGATAGTGATTTGAAAATGAAATTAGAAATTCAGGGTTGATTTATTAAATGCTTATTGTGAAGATAATTATTTATTCGCAAAAAAAGGGTCAGAAGTTTGAATGATAGAAAAAATTAGTTGCATAATAACTTTACCAAATATTGATAATTTTTGATGACAAACATATAATATATTCACTAGTGTAAACAGAAAAATAGTAATTTCCCCCAGAATGTTAATTTAAAAAATAATTAAAAAAGATTAAAGTTTGATTTTTGCATGAAAGAGATATTTTTTTCCTAAACATTGATTCTCTTTTTTATACAGGTCAAAGTCGTAAAAAGCATTGACGTTCTACACTGTTTTTTAGACAAGTAGCCGTAGAATGTTCAAGTCGCATTTTTAGCGTGCATATTTGCTTCCGTAAAATAATCGATATTATTCTTTAGCTTCCAGCAACACATTAGAAACTTTAACTAGTTCTTTATATTGTCCATTTATATTCTATTTATTTCTCGTGCTTTTTTGAAATGTTAACCTTTAGCGATAAAAATGTCTTTGAGCCTACCATTTGTTTCATGATTTTTGTAGTTCTTGATATCATGTCCGAAAACGTCGAGATTTGATATAATCGACGAAACTTAATTGTCACATAAAACCAATACCTTTCTATTGAGATGAAAATTTAGTATAAAGTGTAGTATTTAGAAAATCATAACTATCAAATCAGGGAAAAACAAGGATTCCGACGTTAATTAGAATTAACTCAGTTATACATACATCCATTTAGGTCACATTGACTTATATTCTGTTTGATTCAAATATCAATATAATATATAAATATAATACTAAACTAAGTGCTCGTTTTCAAAAAAATAATTGCGCAGAGATTATTCGAAGAGTTCAACTAATACCTCTCGAATCAAGAAACCTGTTTTATTTCTTAATCGAAACAGCATTATGTTAATAAAAAAAGTTTTTCTCTATAAAAAAAAAATATCTTTTTGTTTGACCAATCTAGCATTTATTACAATCAAAGCAGTTTACTTTATGAATAATATAAGTTTTTTTTTTGAATGCTGTCTTTTTGATTTTGAGAAAGGTTGAATGGATCTCTGATATGTTTGAAAATGATTTTAATTTTGCGTTTCTCATATAGTTTTTCTAAGATTTCTCGAAATTTGTGTATTGTAAGGTAAGACTATAGATCTGCCTAAGTTTAGTGCTCTGTTTGACATTAAATCGGTGTTTTTGCCATGTGACAATCATTTACTGACACGATTATTAACTAATTTATTAATGAGATTGTTGTTCCCTACAGTAGGAAGCATTAGGAGGTTTGTAAATCACACCCACCAACATGCTGTCATGAGACGAAGATACCTTGGTAAAAAGGTATTCAGTAATAGGGTAATTGGCAGGAGGATTCATTCCCACCTGTACACCCATTAAGTAATCTATTTTTGTCGTAGGTAAAGGTAATTCAAATTCTTATATTCGAAGCCTAAATGCGTAAAAACTTATCAAGGAATGCCAGTATTGAAATATTTCTGTAGTAAAATAAAATAAGAAACTGTTTTAAATATTGTGAAGTAATGGCCAGTAAGCCTAATTTATGATAATTTATATAGGCCACCATTATATCTGCACTGTGTGACTCGTTTTTGTGCACCATAAATATTGCCAGCTCTGCGCGAGCTTTGTGCGAGATGCTGACTTTCTAGAATATAAATCATTATGGAAAAACTGCATTAACTTCCTTCGAAGAAAAAGTACACCCCCAAAGTCACTTCAGTTTCACTTAACTTTCGGTCGATGCAACTTGTCCGTCCGTATGGTTCGAAAAGCTGTTTAAATTTAAAAACGGAAAACCAAAAGAAGTTAACAATTCTTTTTTATACATTTGTGTTCTGTGAACTTTTGTTTTCATCAAAAGTGCGTAGTAAAACTCCAGTTTGTGTGAAGAATTACTGAAGAAGAAGAGAAAGTAAGTACCTTTTGAAAAATATGTTTTTCTTCTGTAGTTTCGTGCATGCATGGACATTTTAAATAAATAATACATTGTACGCGCCAAACGCGCACTAATTACCCCTCCCTTCGAAAAAAATCTCAGTTCATTTCTCAACATTTTGTTATAGATTTTACAGAAAATCTTACATAATTTAAAGTCGTTGTGTATGATTTTACATTCGTTTCTTTATTGTAACCAGGAAATTCCAGTGAATTCAATACGAATGCCACAATTTGTTGTATTTACGTACAATTCATTAAAATTAGCAGATTATTTTTCTCATTAACAAAGTATGACTCGCCGCGTATGTCATGATGTGGCAGCGTACTCTGAATGAAAAATACATTTTTACGTTATTTCTGCTCTGAAAATTCCTTTCAAAATTCAATTTTTGTTGAAAATTCATGTATTTAGTCAAAAATTAACCTTCTTTGGGTTGAAAATTATTCTCTTCGGTTAAAAATTAATTTCTGATTGAAAATTAGTTTCTCTTATTGACAATTAATTTTCTTAACTGAAAACTTAAATATTCTACTTTTTTTCGAAAATTGATATTTATGAGTTTAAAATTTAACTATTTGACTACAAATAATTTTGTTCGGCTAGAAATTCAAGTTACTGGTTTAAAATGCATGTACTTTGTTTATAATTTATAGATTTTTGTAGACAATCCATCTTCTTGGTTACATTTTGGAAATAAAGTCAATTTTCGGGTCGAAAAATAAACCAATTTGTTCAAAATTAATTTTTCTTCGTTAAAGACTCATCTGTTTGGTTGAAAATTCATTCATTTTGTTGAAAATTCATTTTTTTCATCTTATTGGTTCAAAATTCATTCGTTTGATTGAAAATTTCACTATTTTGTTGAAAATGCATCTATTTTGTTAAAAATTTGTCTTTTTGGATAGGATATTGATCTTTTAGGTTGAAAATTCAACTATTGGATTGAAAATGTCACTGTTGGGTCAACAATTTATTTTATGGTTGTTGAATAGGATTCATTGTTTAAGTTTAAAATCAATTTCTTTGCTTAAAACTGAGACTGTTTTGTTAGAAATTCGTGGTTTGGGTGAAATTTCTATATTGTGCTGTAACTTCGTATTTTGTGTTAGAATAATAATCTTCTTGGTTGGTAATAAGCGTTTTCTTTCTCATCGTAATCCCTTTTTAGCTCGATACATTTAGTCCAGCGTTTTTCCAATTTTTTTATTCCTTACAAATAATAGGGTTTCTCAAGGCCCTCAAAATAGACTTTTGTTTCCGTGATGACCTCTTCATTCGACCCAAATCTCTTACCACCCAGCCACTTCTTCAGGTTTGGAAACAGTAAACAGTCGCAGGGGGCTAAATCTGGAGAATATGCTGGATGAGGTAGCAGTTCGTAGCCCACTTCATGGAATTTTGCCACCGTGATAACACACGTCTGCACGTGCTTACCAAAAAACTGTGGCCATGACCTTGTTGGCCGACAGACCCATCTTGGCCTTCTTTGGTGCACGTTCACCCGGAAAAACCCACTGTTTTGATTGTTCCTTGGTCTCTCTGGTGTGTTGTGGTGGATCCATGTTTCGTCCACGGTTAAGAAACGGCGAAAAAAACTCGTTCGGATTGCGGCTTAACATCGCCAAATACTCCTTTGAAATGTTCACACGGTTGCGCTTATGGTTCAGTGTGAGCAATCGCGGCACCCATCTCGTGGGTAGTCTTTTCATGTCCAAATATTAATGTAAAATGTGATGTACCCGCTCAGTTGATATGCCCACAGCCTCAGCCAACTCACACACTTATATTCTCCTATCATCCAACATCATTCCATGGATTTTATCGACGATTTCTGGTGTAAGGACCTCTTTTGGGCGACCTGAACGTTCGGCGTCACTTGTAAAAGAGCAGAGCCGTAAACATTAGTGTCCCCTCTTTCATTTCCCAAACTTTAAGCGCGATATCTTATTTCTTTTGGGCATAAGTTTACAATGAAAAATTGAGAACTAGCTTGGTCACGTGACCCACTCGTCACATGGCCTTAAAAACCCTTTTTCAAGCAGTTTCATTGGCGTTTAGAGAGAAAGAGAAGGTGAAAACCTAGAGAAAGAAATGAAAATTGAATATTTGTTGAACACTGTGCAGCTGCATAATTTGTATTTGGTTCAATTTATTATTGAGATATTCGACTTCTCTTCTCTTCTCACCTAACAATGAACTGTTAACACCTTAAGAAACAATACATTAATCATTCTTTTTAAAATTTACCACTTAAGTGTCGTTGTCTGAATGGTGGTGCCACAACACGGAAAAGTTAGAAGTACATTTAGGCAAGCATTCCACGGACATCAAACGAAGAAAAAAGGTTTAATGATTAACGGCTCGCGTTTTAGCCTCGTGAACACGTGTTAAAGGGAGTTTTTGCATATCGTTCCGTAGCTCACGGTAAACGCTAAATGATACGCTAAAGAACGTCAGATAGCGGAAAACCGTAATACTAAACTCGCAGAGCATGCACAGAAACGTCATCTTGTGACTGTAGCGTTTACCGTGAGCTACGGAACGATATGCAAAAACTCCCTATTATTTTTCTTTTTCACGCGCAAAATTTGTACTGAACATGGGAGACTCAGAGAAACTAGCTTTGTTACACGCTGTATAATTTAAACGTCCAGGGTATTTCATGATCAGCCATTTTAATTTCCCTCAGTACACATGGTCCTAAAGTTGGTAGCACTTGTACTCTCAGCCAGTTTCCGAACGCATTAAAATAATACTGGTACTATTAAGGTGCTATATTAGATGGGAATATGCAAGCTGCCATCTTGTTTCGCCGTGAAATTCAAAATTGCTAACTTCATATCGAATTTTTAAGAGATGAAGTTTGGTCTAGAACCTAATCAAATATTAATGTGAAACAAAATTGAAGTAAAGTTAGCTGTAATATTTCAAGATAATAATATTATTATTGAGATACTTTTTTTAAAACTTTATAATATAATGATCAATTGAAAAGAAAAAATAGCAAATTATTCTGCTCACCGATAACACGTAGGTTTTTACTATTGATTCAAAACTTTATGTTATTCGAAATAAATATAAAAATGCATACATATAGCAAAAAAATATATGTTTTTAATAAATTAAAAAAATAAATAAATACGGGTTCCTAACCTTACTTTCTTCTGGATCTTATTTCGCTGAAACATACAAAAAAAAATGCTCGCAGGGAATTTAATGACATATAACGATAAGCTTCAGACCCCAGATATTTAAATTATATTGTTTCAGTCATAAATATAAGTGCTTACTTCGCATAATTTTGAATTACAATTCGGTTCCCATTTGTCGCGTCTACAATTTATAATCCATATTGAAAGTCTTTCTGTTTCTTCTAGTGGAAAACGATAAAGTTTGAATCCATCTTTGCTTCTGTTTTTACAAGACGGTGCACTACAGCAGACCATTTTTTTATATATTCTAAACTTAATTTTAACTAAAATACAGGACATGCTTTTCGCATGCTTTCCCGCAAACTGTCCAGGAACCAATATGGCGGTTACATATTCCTGTCTAGTATAGTACCCTACTCAAACTTAGATACTTAAAAGTAGATAATAAGCATTTTTTTTAGTTCTTGAAGATAAATAGTTTTATATTCAATAGAAATTGTAAATTTGAAACTATTAATCACCAGAGGACACTTGGGGTCACTGTGACCCCTCGGGCTCTCCGATTTTTTTCAATTGTTTACATTTTTTTTTCAAGTATTTTCATCGCATAGTTGACTTATCATTGAAATTTGGATATCTTTTTTTTTATTTTATATTGCTTGAAAATCACTCATGATTTGTTTTTCAGCCAAAAATATCTGGAGGTGTATTTGAAGTTGTGTCCTTTAAGTGTTAACCTATCATTATAATGAATAAATATATTGAACTGCAAATACGTATAGTTAAAATGCATGAATTAAAAGAAAGTTATTTCACAACTTGTGGATGTATTTTTTTGAAGAATTAATTTTCACAATTTTGTTTATTTTATACTGTTATAAGCCCAAATTGAAATTTACAATTTTTTATGATGTAGCTAAATATTTATCTTGGATCACGGACATGAATATCTGGAAAATTTAAAGAGGTCTACAAAAATTGCAGTAGTACCATTAAATAAATCATGAAAGTTATAACAAATTTTAATTATAAAAGTATATTTAGTATTGAATTCTTCGTATTTTAACTACCTTTGCTATTATTATATCATACAAATAGTATATTGTGTATCAAGGGCGTAAAGAAGGCTATTTTGACGAGTTTGAATTTGCTGCCCGAGCGCAGCGAGGGATGCAGTCACACGAGGCAAAATAGCTTTACGCCCTTGATACACGCCATACTTTTTGTCCCCCTCATTGAAAACAAGCATGTGAAGCAGATAGAGGATGTTTGATGTACTTGACAATTTTAGATTACAGGTGAAATGAAGAAAGTTTCTGGACTGAAGGAAAAGTAGCGTCATCCTTTACCATCGGACAAAACATATCCCGGAAGGCAGGACATGCAGTGAAATCACCGGAAAATTACGGTAATTTTAGTTCAGGACACATCTTTTTCACTACAATCAATAAACGTGAAAGCAATAGGAAAATCGAAAAAAATCTATATACTTTAAAAGTTGCTTCAAAAAATAAAAAGTTAAAATTCGAATAATATCGAAACACGTTAAAAAAGTCAAAGAAAAACACAATCCTGTATTATGACAACGGAGCACTATACAGTTAAAGAATGAAGGTGTCGAATGTTATGAAGAACAGTGCTGCAAAGTATCAGCTGTTCAAAAATCTCCAAACAATTACCAAACTAAGAGTATGGAAAAGCACATGCTATCGCAAACCTGTCACTCTGTGAAGCGACTTGTGAGCAGTGATGATCTGCCGATCAACACCAAACATTGCGCGCGCACTGGCGTAGAGGTACACATCGTACGAGCAAGTGTAACGAGGCACCTGTTGCCCAAAGCGCGGGACGTCTTCCCGTGACATCAGGTATCGATCGCCGAAAATTGCCTTCACGACACTCTCACCGCGCTATTTCGCAACAAAACGCGTGAAATCAGCCGCATTTATTTTTCAAAGGACAGCTTTTGCGATGAACTTTTGAACACTTCACATATTAGTCACTTTTATCCTGCAAAGAACACTGTAATCCACTAGCTGAAGCACTTGTCCGGCTATCGAAGGACCAATAAAGACGAGAAAAGCACTTAAAGAATGACATAATGCAAATGCAGAGTAATATAATTTATTGAAAAATAGTCAAAGTTTTGCTATCTAGCAAAGGCTACCTAAGTTGTGTAGCCTCCTAGCAAAGGTTTCATAAGTTTTACTATTAATTTAAAAGAAGACCAGTAAGAGTTCGACACTGACCTTGACCACCTGAATCCGTCCGGTGAGAAGAGAAGGTAACAGGGTAGGAAAGGCAAGATGGATACCTATGCGAACGCAAGAAAAAGAAAATAGCACTCATGCAGCACAGTCATACGATACAAACACAATAGAGGAAACACACATGAATTATCCGGAAGACTATTCGAAAAACAATTTTTTCCACTTTTCTCCTGACTTTCAGTAAAACAGATTATTTCACTCGGATTCAAATTAAAGTATAAATTCTAAGTGATTTTCATGTGAATCCAATCAAACCTAATCGGCCCTCTACTCCTAAATTTCTTTTGTGTTTACTAAATTATAACTTTTCTCCATTCAAAAAATATTTATAAAATTACTAATAATGCGACTGCTACGTATGTTACTACTAAAGTTGACGACTGCTTGAATTTCGTAACTCACGATTCAAAAAGGAGCTAACAATTTTCACTGCAATCAATCGCTAAGAAAATAAATTATTTTATTTTCAATCGCTGGGGAACATTAAGATAATTACAGTGCAGTACGTCAGTTTTAATGTTTGTAACGTTAATAAGTTTCAGAAGTTATTTTGTTTTTAGAAAACATCTAGCTCAGTTTTTAAAAAAATGTCTTAAAAGATTATTATTATTTTTATGCAGGGACAAAGTTATGTCTCAAATTGTGAAAAGAAAGCGAAGGCTGATGAGTTTTCTCCTCTCACATTTTGCTGCAAGAGTCAAGAGTGCTACAAAAAGGTAACTGTAGAAGATTAGAAAGCACAGCGCAAAAGATTCTGGAGTTTAGGAAATTATACAAAACAAAATTTGATGCTGCTGTTCATGATGCGCAGGACGAGTCTGTCATCTGGAAATCAGAACCAGTTAAACACTTGGAGGTTTTTTACGACTGATGCACATTGTAATAAAATACAAGTCTGTACTACCCGGCTTTGTCACGTATTAAGCATTACAGAAAAAAAGATAAGGGACTATAAAGGAAAAAATAGACTTAGGAAATGTAGAAGATCTTAGAGGAAAGAATGCACATCGGGAAGTTGAATTAACGCCAGAAATGAAACGACTGATCGGCGAACACTGCAATTCTATTTCTCATCGAAAATCGCAATACCGACGAGAGAATACTACATAATTTTATTTTACAAATCCAGAACTCAACTTATGAAAATTATATTAGTTGTTTTGTCAATATTATGTTCATGTTACCTGCGACAACGAAAACCAACTGTTGAATGAAAATTCACATGTTAGTATTTACACAGAAATATCCTTTTTAACAAGAGTTTTACCTATTCATAATTATAAATAGGTAATGTGTGACAGAAGAAAAAAATTTTTATTAATATAAAAAAGAGCAAAATTTAAATCGATTACCTATCCACACTAACATTGTTAGAATGAAGTCGATAAATTAATTTTTTCAGTTTTTCCTGGTTAATTCAACAGTTATTAAATTCAATGCTTTGAAATAGCTTGAATCATTAAATTTTTCAAAAAAGGTAAGATTCGCACAAACTACCGTATATGTATCATTACGGACAGAATAGTATATTGTGTATCAAGGGCGTAATGAAGGCTATTTTGACGAGTGTGAATTTGCTGCCCGAGCGAAGCGAGGGCCGCAGTCACACGAGGCAAAATAGCTTTAGTCTAGCTTAGTGTTACATAATGGTGAAAAACTACAGGGAAAAGTCAAAAAAAGTGTTACATAGGGGGGGGGGGGGTCAAAATTGTCGAAAAATTGCATTACGTAATTTATGCACGACCCCTCACAAGTTTAGAAGGACCTGTTCATCTGTCACAGGACTGTTAAATTAATGGCGTCACTACTTTTAGAGTGTCAACATGTCCTTCTAACGGTTATGACAAAAAAATTATTAATGAATATAAGTTGTGGAACTCATGTTGACCCTATTTAACACATTTTGATAAATTATATTTATCTTATATAAGCAACTTAATCCAGTTTAATTTATAGATTTTTGAGATGTTGCACTGCCATACAGGATATCAAGTAGTATGTCTAATTTGATTCAGCCGTACAGTAGAAAAAGTATTTTAAGTCAGGCATAAGTAGTAAAACTCATTTAGATTCAGTAGTGAGAGATCGACAAAAACCGACAATCGCAGTACATTTTTTCGAATGATTCACTTTTTGTCGCTTTTTCACAATATGACCGCTTTTCCGAATAATTAAAAAAAAATTGTTTACTTTATCAAAATATTTTCCCCATATTTCTTTTACATATTCTACATTTGATGCAAGTGAAAATTATTAAAAATTTTATAACATAAAATTTTGAGATGCCAGTGGCCACTTAAACGACCATAATGCGTGCCAAGTAGTATACCGCAAGTAGTGTAAACAATTTTTGCACAGCCATCCATGTTTCAAGTAGTAAATATCAAGCCATAAATGAGTATTATAGTTGAATTAACGTCAGTCATTTCTTGATGCAGCACGCATTAGGACAGAAACCTAAAAATCTGGCCAAAATATGAACGTGTTTTTTGATATTTACAAAACTTGATATATTAAGGTGTTTGACGTCGCTGATTAAGAATACGAAATAAAAATCTCAAAAAAAAAACATCGCGGATACAGTGCATTGGAGGAGTATGCGTATATTGTTGCTCAGCAACAACATAGGAACCAATCAGAAGCTTGAATATTGTTGTCGGGTAACCTACCACCATTAAGAAATTTTACACCCTACCTATTCATCCGTATACGTATATTCTTGGTTCGATGGTAAAATAAAATAAAATATCTTTGTTGCTAGAAAACCAAACTCAAAGAAGCACATTGCTTTACCTACAAGAAGGGTTTATTTTCAATCATTTTTTTTTCATCACAGAAAAAAGAAAATGGAATCCTCACAGTGATTTCAAATTAATATTTACCTGCAACAAAAATTACTTTCACATGATCAAATTTACCCTTCACATGGGATTTCATGTAATAATAAATCAAATAAATGTATTTAAGAAATAAAATAAATGTACTTAGTTTATTTTATTTATTTAATTTTTCCAATGAAAAATATTGAATCAAAATCGATAATATCAATATAGATTTAATCTGTTAAACTAATTCACTTAATTTTCATGTGCGTGGTTTAATGTTTCTTTTCCTGGGAGAAATCATAGTCTATTACTAACTTTTTTTGTATTTTCTATTAATTACACCTTTACAAATTTCATAAAACATCATTATTTTTTACTTCGCAATATTCTTTTGGGCAACTAAATTTTTTTGAAATAATTTCAGAATCATATTATTTCAAATTAAAACTTTCAGTTATATAAACACTTTGATTATTGTCAGCAATTTCAGCGGATTTTTGAGATTATTCTGCTCAAACTCTGGTATAAAATTTTCAGTACTTGCGTATATTTTAGGAATAGAATTTCTAAACAGAAGGAGAATTTTTTATGTGATTATGAAAATCATTCGTAATTTCTTAATCAGATTAGCAATTGCAAAAAAATTAGTTGTCAAGAATTCCAATGTTTCCAATTCTCTTTCCACACTGTTAAGAATCTTGTTAAATTGTTACTTATTTCCCCCTTTTCGCTTGTACTTCCACATCTCTTGCAA
Source organism: Andricus grossulariae (assembly GCA_011634705.1). NCBI lineage: Eukaryota > Metazoa > Arthropoda > Insecta > Hymenoptera > Cynipidae > Andricus > Andricus grossulariae. The sequence continues at coordinate 85,802,886 of JAABKJ010075445.1, read as the reverse complement.
GTGTAAACAATTAAAATTGTTTCATTTTCAATATAAGGTTTACAATCATACATTTTGATGGACAAGTTAGAAAGGGAGAATTTTCACTTATAAATCCTTCCAAATTTAGCCTTCCAAGTTAAAAATTCCAAAGCTCAAAATAAAATACATTAAAAATCGAATCATTTCAGATAGAATCTTTATAAATTAGATTATTCGAATGTAATTCTCAATAATGATAGTGTCTGAAATTAATGGCCTTCAAAGTCAAACTTTCAGTATTGTGAGGTCATGAACAAAATATGTGATACGTTCAGGGGAGAGTGTGGGTCTATCGAAGTATCATTTTCCATGTTGAAAATAATGAAAAAAGCATCACAAAAGGAAGGGAGGGAGGGGGGTGTTGAAAGTTTCTGAAAAATGTATGCTTGATGAGGAGAAAACCGTGAGATTGACAAAACCGAAAACTTCACAATTTCTTCATTATCATTTTTATAACAGTTTTCTTTGTTAATATATGGTTATTTTTCTTTCTGATAATTACTCCAGTGAGAGATTTTGGTATTTTTACACGCGAAAAAGATTTTTTCTGCAGTTGAGCACATCCAAGCACAAGAATGCAAGTTATTGTTTATATAATCTGTTTATGACTTTGAAAATTTCACAATTTGGTATAAAATTCAACTATTTGGTATAAAATTAAACAGTTTTGTAGAAAAATCGTTTTTTATTTTCAATTGAAAATTAATTCACCGTAGTACCAATTACACTACATCATTTTAGTTGAAAATTTATCTTTCGTAGTTCCAAATTCAACTATTTAGTTCAAAATTTTTAGAAACGAAAAAAAACAAACTGAAAATTAACCAAATAAAATTTGGACCTTGACGTTAAATCCAGAGACTCGGGACTATTTTGTCTCTCCTATTTTAACGTATCCTCTCACGTATCCCCACGGCGCAGCGTCAATTCTAGGAAGGGCAAAATCCAGGGGAGCTAAATCCAGGTTTCACTGTAGTAGTAAAATAGTGTAATCGTTCATAAAAATTGTAAAATAGTGTTAATAATGAAGTGAGTCCACCTGTGGTTTTTCGATTTGAGGGGGAAATTAATTTTTGATACAAAATAAAAATTTCGAATAACACTAAGAAACGCGGCTCTGGTCCTAAATTTTTATAATTATGAAAAAAGCAAAAAAAAAGTGGCTTTTCGTGTGGAAATAAGTTTACAAATAAGAAAAAGTGTCGGTAAGGTAGGAAGCCGGTCATGTGACCCACTCGTCACATGGCCTTAATTCAGAAAAGAATGATTAAAAATATAAACTCAAAGAAAATCAATTTTTGTAATAGAATTGAAAGAAAGCCTTAAAGAGAAGTATTTTCGAAAAATCAGTTCAAAAAAAGCATCAACTCAAAAAAGTCAATTTGTGTTAGCGAATTCCACAAAAAGACTCAAAATGAAGAAAGTATATTTCCAAAAAACAGCCTAATCGGCTCAATAACACCTAAATCATTTTTAATTTTCTCAGAAATCTTATTGTCGGTGCCGGTAATTTTTTGATTAATGGTACCAAGAATGTATTTTTTACCGGTATCGACAGTGTATAAACTTCATGAATTAAAATCATATCTCTTTAACCTTTAAGCATGGACATGACTTCATTTTTTCACTAATATGGACCTGAGGTCTCACAGACCACTGTATATATTTATATATAATCAAATATGTAAATAAGTAAATAAGTTTTTGTTATCTAATTTATACAAGTATATAAAGGGACATCGGAATAAGTAATAAATTATTAAATATCATCAAATTTTATTATTAATAATCTTGTACAGCAGTGGGGAGAGAGATCCACCTATCAGAAGCATGGTGCGGTCTGGAAGACCCGTCCATACTAACTTGTCACTTTTTGCTCGAATGAGGGAGAATCGGGACGGAACATTTTTCTGGGACGGTCGCATTCCATACTCTGGGTACCCAGTTCAACTTTGTGTTTGACATCATGCTTTTTAAGTACCTGGAAACAAATTGAAACAGAAATATAAAATTGTGACAACATCGTGGTCGTGCGGTCTCACAGACCGCCTATGCGCTTTCAATTGATATTGTTCAACAACTACATGACAGCACGTTTTCCACCTACTTCGGCGAAAACACAACTAAAACCATGGTGCGGTCTGTGGGACCGCACGGCCACACTTAAATGTTAAAAGTGCGAAAAATTTTACAAACTATAGTGCGGTAGCAAGATTTTTTAAGTTTCAAGTACATTATTGTCTTTAAGAAGTAAGTGAGATGCTTTATTATACTGCGAAACTATGACGCGTGACTGAAATCATAAAAAGCGTATTGGATATCATTTTCGTATGAAAGGACTACGCCCTCTGACATAAGTCACGCAATGATTGAATGCCGTATAGAGTAACGTTTAAATTCTAAAGGTTAACCAAACAGTATTAGGACATGCAAAACCCTTTTGTAAATAAATGAATGAAATGCAAAATTAATTTAATTTGTTTAATTTTCACGAAATAGCTAGCAGCTTAATGAAGCTTATTCTGGACAGCTGAAATGCATTACTAAAAAGTTGATTACCATTTCATTGGCAAATAGCGATAATTAGTAATTAACTTCTCGTTTCCACTCTATCATTAACTCACTTTTATCGAAACCGATATCGCCCCAATTTACGACATTAACAAAAGCAATTAAATATTAACCTCTTCATGTTAATTTACCTTAATTTCTCGATTATATTCCGGTCTTGAATGGTCCAGGTTTTCCCGGTCCAGGTGAATTAAATTCAGTAACCAACAAATTCTAACACCTACACATTCTTACTTGTTAAAAACATTTTGCGGTGGAAATTTTATCGGCGTAAGGATATCCAACTGACCGGGAAATTGGAAAAACCAGGAAATGATCGGGAATCTTGTTCACCGGGGAAAACCAGAATTAGCGGGGAATTTGATTCAGTGACGAAATTTTTCTCTCGAATGTACAAATAATATAATATGTATAAATAATAAAGAACAAGTAAAAAATAAATAAAATAAAAATCCAACTAAAGAAATTGCCTTCGACATATTGGGCTGTAAACATCTTAAGTTTTATAATTTTTAATATATAATAATTATTGTATATTATATAATCCAAGACCTCCACAGTATTTCAGGAATTTCTTCTCTTTTTACATTCTCGAGAATATCTCAGAGAGGTCCACTTAAAGCGAAATTTCAATAACTTTTGCTTCAAAATTAAGTTTCGTGTCACTGAAAATTAATGAATATGGTCTTAAATTAATTTTTAAAGCCAAATTTATGAAATTTCAGTGACATAAGTAATTGAAAACTGACTGAAATTTCAGGAAATTTTTAACAGTGTAGAAAAAGCATTTGACAAGTTGAATAAAAGTAAACTTTGGGAAGTCCTCAAAGAGTACGGAGTCAATGAATGGCTACAAGCAATAAAAATAATATATGCAGGTAGCGATGTGACTGTAAGGGTAATGGGAAACTGAGTGACTGGTTTGATATTATGCAAGGCGTGAAACAAGGATGCGTTATGTCCTTATGGCTATTTATCATATTTATGGATAAGCATCTAAGAATGGCCCACTTCGACGAAGAAGGTGTGGATCTCGAGACAGTGAGGGTACGTGGGTCAGCTTTCGCAGATGACAAGGTTTTTATGACAGAATAAATCGAAAACTTGCAAAGAATGTTGAGTAAAATAAATACAAGCATGAAGAATACGGGCCTCTAAATTAACGTAAATAAAATAATAATCATGGTGTTTGAGGGGAAAATTGAGAAAACAATGTGCAACATTGTCCTGAATGGTGAGAGATTAAAACAAGTTGATAAGTATGTAAGTCTGGGTAGCCTATTCACTAGAGACGGGAAGATAGATGGGGAGTTAGATAGGTGCATAAACGAGGGTAAAAAGGTTATCTGTAGAGCAGGGTCCATTATCAGAAGTAAAAAAATATCAAAAAAAGTTGAAATGGCAATACATAATTCTATATTTGTACCGACTGTACTATACGGTAGCGAGACATGGACCTGTCAAGAAAAGGACGAGAGCAAAATTATCGCGATTGACATGAACTTCCTACGCAAAACATGCGGGAAAACACTGATGGATAGTGAGAAACGAAATAATCCTCGAAGAATGTGGTGCAAAAGAGACAATAGTTGACATATGTGAAATAAATCAGTTAAGATGGCTCGGACATGTTGAAAGAATAAAAGACGAACGACTGACGCAACAAGTGTATAAAGGTAAAGTAAATGGCAATATGCCCAGTGGCAGACCGCGGAAAGAATTGTTAGAATGTGTAAATGAGACTGTACTCCGAAAAGACATAAGAAGCCATAGAAACACGAGATCTTGCATGAAAAAACGCATGGACGTGAAGGAAGCTAGAGAAGTAAGCCAGGACAGAAAAGTGTGGCGACAAATAGTTTATAAAAAGAGTGTCAGTAGAGTGAATGACGCCTGAAACAAAAGACCTTTGATCATAATGGTCCCGAGTGGGAAACTTCACGTGACGAGTGTTTGAGGCTCTTCACTTAAGGTGATAACTAGACAGATTGATCAGCAACCTGGGTCGGAGCAGTTTTGCGAAACTCCCTTCCTCACTGAGTGAGTCACGCCTACCGCGAAAGGGAAACGGCCTAGTAGTATAATAATAATGATAATAATTAGAATTTTCTTATTTTGAATGTTATTTTTAAAGATTAAACTAAAAATTACGCGTCCTGCCAAAAAATTATTGAAAAAAATTTGTACATCTTTTTTGCTTGGACAATTTTTGTCTATTTCTTTTTTTCGTAACTTATGCCGTGTTTCCAAAAATTTAATTATTTTATTTCGGATGTTATTTTTCACAATTAAAACAAAAGCAACGCGTCCTATAAAAAAATAATAAGTAACACATTGGTAGATATTTTTTGCGTGAACAATTTTTATTTAATTATTGTTTTCGTATCGTGCACATTTTGACCGCAAAATGGTATTTTCATTTAATTATCTTCTTCGGCGGTTAAAACCAGAACAGTTGTTCGAAAAATGCTGGTTATCGAAATCGATCTTTCTTCTCGGTCCCTTAAAACGTGTGCCGAATCTGATTAGTTTTTTTTAATTTATCCGGTATACAGACGATAAAAGACAGACACCTTAGTGATAAGAATGTTTTTTCAATCTTAACATTATAATAGATCAATAAGAGCTATGAATTAATTATGCATATTGAGGGTCTTCATACACTACTTTTTAAAAGAGTCTGAATAAGTATCAGCTTGAATAAGTATGAACTTAAGTTTCTGAAGAGTGTAATTTTAATTAGATAGCTTATTTCCTTATACAAAAGAAACTTTAATGCATCTCTAAATTAAAATTGGTAAAACTGGACTATTTCCTAGTCAAATTTCACAAATTTGATTAGCGAAAAGTGAGCCACCAAATGTTAGTAGAAAATTACTAATTCAATTAGACGAGATATATCCTAATTCAATACTAGAAAGGAACTAATTGCTTGATACTAATAAATAAATTTACTTAGGATTGTGTGTGAAATGAAACGTGAAAAATAAAGAAGTTTAATAAAATAAGACAAAAGCTAGTATGGAATTTGAAAGTACTAATCTCCCCCTTTCAAACCTACTTGGATTTATTGGGATATCTTAATTTTTCACCAAAATATTGTAATTTGAAATTTTTTATTTTAGCGTTCTAACCCATTAACGCTGAGGTGTTCAGACTTATACAACGCATTCTCTATTGCTGACGGTACGATATTTTTTCTTCAAAGCATGCCAGGAAAGAGTCATTTCCACCTTAGCATACCGTAACCGCATTTTATGTCAAGAAGTTCCAAGCGATAGGTGTAGAGCGTGTCATATACACGTTGAATACCTAGAACACATACTATCGGGGTGTCCCACCCATGTAGGAACGACGTATATCTACGGACACAATGCGGCCCTAAGAGTGCTTTATAACCATCTTTGTCGCTCTTACGGTGTTGGCCGCGACCTTGCCCTTCAGAAAGCTGTCATCCTTGGGTCGCTTCGTGTCCTCATAACACACGAGGGTTTCGCCGGCCTGTCGTTGTGATTACGTCGTTTCGTGTGACCACCCATCTCTTGGTTGTGAGACGTGGCCATGCATGGGATTCACCGCGGTCCTACTGAGAGCCGATGTCATTTATTAGATGGCTGTTACTGCCAGTGGAAGCCTGCGGTGGTTGTTAACCTTTAGTTTGTAATTATATATATAATGGATTTGCAGTTGCCGACCGCACGGTTAAATATTTTTGTCTGATTTTTTGCATACTTCATCTACATATGGGTCTCTTTAGTTGATAAGTCTCGGTTTTTCGAAAAAAAAATTCTATTTTACGTCATAAATAGAAAGAAAAGAACAATAGAAAAAAATGCAGTGTTTCTCAGTATTAGCTGAGTGTATATTTTCGAGATATAGCGAATCGACCCCCGTCAAATTTATGAGGCAGACTCCCCGGAGCGCGAGTGGAGACTCGGGAGCGTGTTGAATTACCCGAAACGAATCACCCTTTCATTGTTATGAGATGCAGGCCGGTTTAAAAAACTGAAATTATGAATGCATCGCGTAATTCAATTTTAATTAGCAGAAATAGTTTATTCATATAATTTCAAGAATGTGAGAAAAAGATTCATGAAAATCGGATAATATTTGCAGTAATAATAGGAATGTTGAAGTGCACACGCTAGTATGGTAAGATGCACCGCGGTATGGGAGGAAATGCATTTTTTTCGTTCAAAAGGTTTACAGCCTTCAATTTTACCCCAATCTACAATTAATTTTTTTTTAATTGAAGGGCGCTAAATTTCCAAGAGCACCTTGGTCAGAGATTGTTACATTTTCATTTGTTTATTTAGTATACGTTTACTTGAAGTATGAGAAAATCGAGATTTTTCACAAAATCATTATTTACTCTTGAATAGCGGTTTCCATCCAATGAAAATCATCTTAAATCGATGCAAGAGTACTTCCAGAATGCAAATAATTTGATTATTGTCTATTTTAATTGTTCTAAACAACTTACATTAACTAACAGCCACATAGTGCAATTTTTGTTGAAAAATATTTCTTTTTGGATGAATATGCTTTAAATTATATTGAGAGTGACTGTTCGTCACAATTTTTATGAAAAATCAACAATTGTAAATGTTGTAAACAATTTTTTCCAAAAATTGGAATTTGTTTCTTCCTTCATTATCTGGAATTATGTAGATGTATATAAAACTTTGTACGGGGAAATAATTTTTTTTACACTGAAAGTGCTTCGAATGTTTGTGAGAGAGATTTGAAGTAACTGTTTCTATTTAAAATTCACAAGAAACTGTTGTTATTATTTAAATTGCTGCAGATATTATTGAAAAGAACATAGATTCAATTATATTTGTTAAAATACAATTCCCTTACCCCCCTCTCCCACACAGCGCCCCATATATGACCCAAAAACCAAAAAACGACATTTGTACGTATTACTGCTACTGTTTAGCAATTTCTGTCGTCAGTTTCATACAAATAATTACTAATGGACGATTTGAATATTTTCCATGATTCTCAAAACAATTTTTTATTTTTCAAACAAATGTAGCTTATTTGAACAATTATTTATTCCGAAAAAATATTAAAAAGTAATCGTATTTTCTAATTGAAATGTAATAGTTTGACATTGTTTGGAGTAGTAATATTTTTTACGAACATTATATAATTATTCAAACAATTACTCATTGTTTATTTTCAATATTTCTAAAAATTGACCCAGGGATGTCCAGTTTTTTCTCAAATTGGTATCCTATTTCACGTTTTGTTGAATAATTATATAAGTTTGATACATATCTTTCAGTGTTCAGTAAATTTCTATTTGTTTAAACAATTTTGATTTGCTTAAGCATTTGTTTTCGATAACTTTAGAAAAATTGAATAAAATACATATCTTTCTGACTGTATAGTGTATAGAAAGAATATATTAACCATTTTTGTAATTGTTTAAACAAATATAATGTGTTGAGCAATTATTTTCCCAGCAATAGTTTTTAAATCGTATTTTCTGAATTAAGCATAATATTTAATGATTTCTAGGAGTAGTAAATTCTGTTAAAAACTTCGTGTCATTGTTAAAACAATTTTTTGCTTCAGGCAGTTTTATATTAAAAAATGTGGATCAGTAGTATAAAATATTACAAATAGAATTATTTTCATAAATATATTTTAATATATATTTTTTTGTCCATTTGCATAAAAAAATCAACAATATGCAATTGCTGTACAAAATTTTTGTAGCGACATCTCTAAATGAGCGATTTTATCAAAGTTGGACTCCTCTGAATCATTTAAGATAATTCAAAATCTTTATTATTGTAGGAAAAAAGCCGGGGGAACCTAACACTGCTAAAATCGACAATTTTCTAAGTATCACATTTCGCATTTTTTTATTATTAATAATACTTGTCCCTGCGCGCACATAACCTCACCCACATATAACTTCTTTTGCATTCCGCGCAATTATTAATATGAATATTGAATTAATCATCGGGAATGTTACCCTTTCGAAATATTGAACAGGGTTTTGGGAATGAAATAAAATAATATTTATATTTCAGGTACACGACTTGCACCGGATGTCACTTTTACTATTTCCAAAACAGCACTTCTTTTCCCTACCAACCTTTTTTCTTTTCAATTGATTTTCTCCTGGTAAATCAGACATTTTTTGTGAAAAGTTTTTTTAACTTCGAATTGCTCCAGATATTTTTTTCTTCGTTAATATTTACTATAGACCATTTTACCTAACTTTCGGAAGTTTACTTGCGCATGTGCGGCTGCCATGTTGATCCCGCGTAGTATGAAAGTTGCGCTCATATTTTGTAAAAATGTATACAATTGTACCTTTTTGCGGAGTTAAATTAAATGAAAATGATGTTCTCGGTACAAAATTGGGCAAGTGTGAAATAGAAAAACGTAATTTTGATCAATTGAGATGGTGTTTGAGTTGCCGGAAGCAACCTAATAGTGGTACAAAAGCTGAACTTGTAAACATGTTTGCGGGTTAAGTTTTTCATATAATTAAATTTTAATTATGTTATTGTGATTTCAATAAATATGAAATGTAAAATACAGGATTTGAGTATTATAATTATTTTAAAATAAAATTGGTGGTGTTTTGAGAAGAAAATTTTAACAAATAGTTCTTGTGTAGTATGGTGTTACAAAGGCGAAATTTTCGGAAAATGCCAAATCTGTTACAAAAGCATATATGATTTAGAAGTATATTCTTACGTTTTTTAATTTTAGTTGAAAGTATGAATGAAATTAAATTAGAAAATTGATAATATGCAAAAATTTTGCAAACAAATGAAGTTCATAGTACATTGAAAACTTATCACAAACAAAAATGCACATTTCGTGCTTGCATGCAATATTATTACTGTGACTGTAATTTATTATTATAAGTTGTCATAATATAAGTTAATATATATTTAACAACATAATTTTAGAATAAAGGAATGCGTAGAAAAAGGAAGGGATATTGATCCGCAAATTGATGAAGGGTCATGGTTAAGTTTGAAGGAGGCGAAATTGAGAGGTTTCACATTTCAAGCAATTATTATATTCTTCAAAATGTTTCTTGAAGTCTTCTTTCCTAATACGACCACTTTTGTATTGTAAACAAGATTTCGGGAAACGTATGAAGTAGAAGAGGTTATGTCCCTTGTGTGCTTTGGTACTACTATCACTTTAATATTAGCCGTACATACAACGCACAAACGCTCCCTTACTTCGTTTTTATTTTCACTTAGAATTTTTTTTCGAGAACTTGTCACAAATGTTTAAAAGTTAAATTAAACCGTTTTCACTGTGTTCCACGAGCAAAAATGATCGCAACAACTGGGTACAACAGAAAGTAGATTGCACATGCGCAGTACATTTTCCGATAGGTGAAATGATCTACTCCCACATCAATTTCAGGGATAAATTGCTCGAAACTCATGGAAGTACTATATATTTTTTGCGCTTGCGCAGTATCGTTTTCTTAAATGAAAAGGTCTACTATGGTGTATTTATACTTTTGTCCGTCCGACCGGTGCAGACAGAAAGTCCATAAGAGTAAAAGCGATAGAGAGCGTAAAATTGGACAACTCTCTATCTTTTTTAGGGTGCTTTTACACCTCTGCATGCATCCACTTATTTTCAAGCTGCCATGCCATCCTTCGATAAATCTGGTAATATTTGAGTAATTATCTAGTAATAGGGAGTTTTTGCATATCGTTCCGTAGCTTACGGTAAACGCTAAATGATACGCTAAGGAACGTCGGATAGCGGAAAACCGTAACAATAAACTCACAGAGCATGCGCAGAAACGTTATCACGTGACTTAAGCGTTTACCGTAAGCCAGGGTTGCACGGTTACGCGTAACTCGAACTTCTACACTTAAAAAATGTAAAAAACGTAAAAAATCGTGTACTTGCATAATATAACTTCACTTATTCCGGAATGCATTAATTGCGAGATTAAATCAATTATTTTTTATAAAATTTAAAAAATGAGTAAATCAAAAGATTGCACCCGGGACAAAAAGATTTTTTTGTGCTATTTTCCATCTTCAATATAAAATTTAACTCCTTCCAAAAGGAATTTCTGTGTCTGCCACCTCTAAACATTTTTAATAAATTAAGAAGCTATCAAGCAAGCACGAGGGAATAGTAAGAAGTAGTATCTCTGTAAGTGGGAAGTGGGACGAGCAACGTCCAAGAATTCATTAATGCTTATCACGAATGAAAACTTGGGAGCAAGATCGTGCACGTGCGCATCAGTGGTTGCCATGTCAACGATGTCAACACGCGTTGACTACAAGTAAAGTAGTAAGGACAACTACTACCAATCTTGCGAATAAAAGTAGTAGCCCCAACCAGTTAAATAGCAGCGGTTGACTTGAATTACGTTCAGTTATTATAATGACATAATTTGATATTGTTTTATCTGTCAAAATATCAAATTTTCATACTAAAGTATTGCCATTATTGTTGAAAATTTTCTATTTCTGTCAGCGAATCTTCCATTCTTTCACTGTCAAAACTGTTTTCTGCATAATTTTTCATTTACAACGTCAATTTTCAAGATTTTAGTAAGTAACACTATCTCTATAATAAAATAGATTTATTGAATGCAAAGTAAAATTAAAATTGTTAAATAATAGCGATATTATAAGCAAAGTCGCCTTTGCCCCAACGGTCGGCGCTGCCCCTCCTTACCCTATGACAGGCAGCGCCAGCAGCGCCTAAAAGCCTAAAATCGCTATTAGATAGAAAATAAAAAAATACATGCATTGTTCTTAATTCATGTTTGTTTTAACAAAAATAAAATATATTAAAGCTTTTAAACGTACTTAAGAATTTTTAATGGGAAAATGAATAATAGTGGAATAAATTTTGGATGAATATTGTGTGCAAAATGTGATTTACCGTCCAGTATAACTCATTTAAATTGCACTGCCTATGTGAACATAACCTCTATGCTGCACGTGAACAAAAATATAACTAGACAATAATAACGTAATATCATTATTATTAAAACAAAATTTGAAGCTGTAAAGCACTGAATTTAATTTAATTCCAAAACACTGAACAAAGGCAAGGGTTTAGCTGTAACTCGCTTGATGCGCGTGCTATCAGCGAAAAAATCCAATGCAGTGTGTGATCCGGTAAACGTCTGTCAATTTGCCCCCAATATATGATGTTAAATTACAGGTGTCTGATGAATAAATAATAAATATATTTCAATTTTTTTCGTTTTTACATGACTTCTGCCATAGTTTTAAAAATAAAAAGTAATTACTACCTAGCAAAAAAGTTTTCAAATTTACATAACCTACCAAATAAATCTATAAACATTTTTTCAAATCGCTAAACCTTAGATTCAAAATAATCATTAACTAAAATAAAATACTCAATTAAATTTTAATTTAAAGAAAATATAATTCACAGATTTTCAGGATATTTTAATTTGATAATAAGACATTCTAACCTCAAAATTTGATAACTTGTCAAACTAGGAGTACTTCCAATTATAGATCGTGAACAATCGGACATATTACATATTTATCTAAAATTTGAAATTAAAACCAAAATTTGTCCCAAAAACCATAAATTCGTAAAAGTAAGGAAAGAAGAATTCTCTAGCCCCTTTATTACCATTAATTCACCTTGATTACCATTTTCCCCCTTCCATGTGAGAACATCGGCACTATATCGATAAGAGAGAGAAAAATGATTAAAGAGACTTTTGCTTTGAAAAGTAATTATACTCACATAAAAATGACTTTTAAAAAACATACGAATAACTGGGAAAATAAGTGACTAAAAGTGACCTTCGTGACTGTATGTCAGGCGTGATGTTTACGTATGGCAACGTGCATACGAAGCATTAAGCATGAGGCAATAGAATTAAGAAGAGAAATTTAAGAAGTTATCGGTCCAATAAAACAATTAAAGAACCAGAGAAAAACTATAAACTATTCAATGCCTTACTTGCAGACTAGAAAGTCTGCAGAATAAAGTGTGTGTGTGTGTGTTTTCTGAGGAAAAAAATAAATTCGACAGTACTTGAACGAGCTTTGGTTGGTGCTGCAGGTAGTGCAGCTGCTGGAACGGCAGGAAGTTCATCGGTGCTCTCAATTCCAAGCAACTCTTTATCAAGTTGCTCTTGTTCTAGTTCCTCTAATTCTTTTTCTAATTCATCCTCGTCTATATCTTGACCAAATGCAACAGGATTAGAAATTGCATCTGAAATTTCGCGTGCAACATCTTGTTGCTCTGCTATGTCATCCATCATATCATGCACTTTGTCGACATCCCTAAAAAAAATTAATTTTAATTTATAAATATTTGTCTGCAAAAAAATCATTCGATTACAAAATTCATAAATAAAATAAATAATTTGATGATATAATTTTTTTGCAAATATTACATGTGTTGATGTGCAGCTTTTAGAGCATCTGCAGCACTTTTCATCGTTGTAAGCACAGCAGTATTTGTGTTAGCACTTTCCAGTGCCTCCCTCTGCATCTCGATAGTAGATAATGTTCCATCAATTTGCTGTAATTGTTTTTCATAACGCTTTTTCCTTTTCAGGGCTTGAATAGCAGCTAAAAATCATAAATCTCGATTACAAAACGAATCAAACTCATATGCGCATTAGGGATAAACCATTTTTTTTCTAGGACGACATCCTTCCAAAATGTTAAGCAGGATGTTCCATAACAGGTCATTCAAGTATTACGTAAGTATTTTTCAGGACATCCCCCTGCCCCCTCACCATATAAAAGCCAGTAAGGATTCCGCAGACTCCATCCCACCAATTTTCAACAATGTTTTTTCTCTATAGGTTTTATTCAAAAGTAAAAGTTAATCACTGCAAAATAATAAACAATTATTGAAATTTAAATTTAAAGCTTTTTCGGGATTCAATCGTGTGCAAAACTACGAAACTTGCCGACGTTTCGTGAACATTGCTGTCTATTACCTTATACGGTCCATTTTCATATAAAATTAATGAAATGTGACAGTTTAAAAGTTGATATTATGATATATATTGACCAAACGAAATGAAATCAACAACAAAATCCAACATTATCCGTGCGGACAAGGGTCAAATCGGACCAAATATCCCCGGAAATCGTGTCTATGACCTTATACGATCCACTTTTTACATAAAATTAATGAAATGTGATAGTTTAAATGTTGATATTATGAAATATATTGACCAAACGAAATGAAATCAACAATAAAATCCAAAATTATCCGTGCGGATGGTGGTCAAATCGGGCCAAATATGCCCGGATATCGTGTCTATTACCTTATACGGTCCATTTTAATATCAAATTTATAAAATGTGACAGTTTAAATGTTGATATTATGAAATATATTTACCAAACGAAATAAAATAAACAACAAAATCCAACATTATCCGTGCGGACGAGGGTCAAATCGGACCAAATATCCCCGGAAATCGTGTCTGTTGACTTATACGTTCCATTTTCATATAAAATTAACGAATTGTGACAGTTTAAAAGTTGATATTATGATGTGTATTAACCAAACGAAATAAAATCAACAACAAAATCCAAAATCATCCGTGCGGACGAAGGTTGAATCGGACCAAATGTTCCCGGAAATCGTGTCTCTTACCTCATACGGTCCATTTTCAAATAAAATCAATGGAATGTGACAGTTTGAAAGTTGGTATTATGATTTATATTTACGAAACGGAAAAAAATGAACAACAAAATCCAAAATTATGTGTGCGGACGAGGGTCAAATTAGAACAAATGTCCACGGAAATCGTGTCTATTACCTTATACGGTCCACTTTTTACATAAAATTAATTGAATGTGACAGTTTAAAAGTTCATATTATTATGTATATTAACCAAACGAAAAAAAATCAACAACAAAATCCAAAATCATCCGTGCGGACGAAGGTTGAATCGGACCAAATGTGCCCGGAAATCGTGTCTATTACCTTATACGGTCCTTTTTCATATAAAATTAATGAAATGTGACAGTATAAAAGTTGGTATTATGATTTATATTTACGAAACGAAAAAAAATGAACAACAAAATCCAAAATTATGTGTGCGGACGAGGGTCAAATTGGACCAAATGTCCACGGAAATCGTGTCTATTACCTTATACGGTCCACTTTTCATATAAAATCAATGAAATGTGACAGTTTGAAAGTTGGTATTATGATTTATATTAACCAAACGAAATAAAATAAACAGCAAAATCCAACATTATCCGTGCGGACGAGGGTCAAATCGGACCAAATGTCCCCGGAAATCGTGTCTATGACCTTATACGGTCCACTTTGTACATAAAATTAATTAAATGTGACAGCCTAAATGTTGATATTATGAAATATATTGACCAAGCGAAATAAAATGAACAATAAAATCCAACTTTATCCGCGCGGACGAGGGTCAAATCGGACCAAATGTCCCCGGAAATCGTGTCTGTTGACTTATACAGTCCACTTTTTACATCAAATTAATGAAAGGTGACAGTTTAAAAGTTGATTTTATGAAATATATTGAGCGAACGAAATGAAATCAACAATAAAATCCGAAATTACCCGTTCGGACGAGGGTCAAATCGGACAAAATGTGCACGGACATCGTGTCTATTACCTTATAAGGACCATTTTCATATAAAATCAATGAAATGTGACAGTTTAAAAGTGGGTATTATGATATATATTTACAAAACAAAATAAAATGAACAAAAAAATCCAACATCATATGTGCGGACGAGGGTCAAATCGAACCAAACGTGCCCAGAAATCGTGTCTATTACCTTATACAGTCCATTTTCATATAAAATTAATCAAATGTGACAGTTTAAAAGTTCATAATATTATGTATATTAACCAAACGAAAAAAAATCAACAACAAAATCCAAACTTGTCTGTGCGGACGCGGATCTAATCAAAACAAATGTGCCCGGAAATCGTGTCTATTGACTTATACAGTCCTTTTTCATATAAAATTAATGAAATGTGACAGTTTAAGAGTTGATATTATGATATATATTGACGAAACAAAATAAAATCAACAATAAAATGCAAATTTATCCGTGCGGACGAAGGTCAAATCGGACCAAATATGCCCGGAAATCGTGTCTATTACCTTATACGGTCCATTTTCATATAAAATTAATAAAATGTGACAGTATCAAAGTTGACATTATGAAATATATTGACCAAAGAAATGACATCGACAATAAAATCCGAAACTATAAGTGCGCACGAGGGTCAAATCGGACCAAATGTGCCCAGAAATCGTGTCTCTTACCTCATACGGTCCATTTTCATATAAAATCAATGAAATGTGAGAGTTTGAAAGTTGGTATTATGATTTATATTTACGCAACGAAATAAAATGAACAACAAAATCCAAAATTATGTGTGCGGACGAGGGTCAGATTGGACCAAATGTGCCCGGAAATCGTGTCTCTTACCTCATACGGTCCATTTTCATATAAAATTAATGAAATGTGACAGTTTAAAAGTTGATATTATGATGTATATTAACCAAACGATATATATATATATATATATATATATATATATATATAGGGCGCATAAAATAAACTAAAAAAATGTTCTCAATGTATTTTAAGAGTATATTCATTAAGCATAACAAGCCCTACATCAATATCTTTCTTGAGAGCAAGGCTGGTCGCAGAAGACATCGAAATAATTGAAAAAGTTTAAGTAGACTTAAATGATACTTTAAGTTTCGTTTCATCTCGAGAACCCGTGATCCTAGAACCATAGGGTGCTGTCTCACATTTTTGAATATAATATGGTAATGACACAAAAATTTAATTTAATGCGACTTCTTCAAATAGTAATTATTACATTCTAAAATACGACCTTATGCATAAATACGTAAAATTAATCCAATAAAGTATGCACAAGACAAATTAGTAGAGCCACGAGGTTATATTTAATGCCACATGCCAGATTTCAATCCTGAAAATCAAAAAGATTAATTTACCACGTAAAGGAGCAAATTTAATACTTTATCGCATATAACTAGAGAAGTGACGAAAAAGCAACCCTTAAATTTTTTTGAATTAATAAGCGTTTTTAACAGATGTTTGTATGCTAAATTTAAATCCGATAGCTAAGTTGAAGTACGTCTTTTAGTTTCAAAGTTATTTGGAATGTTTACTCGACAAAATAGGCATTTCGTCACTTTTTCGTAAATATTATATTAGAGAATGCTGACCTGCTGAAACATTTCGGGCAACGGATTTTTCTCTTCAGGGAATCAAAAATTGTAAAACAAAATTTTTTAAATTTCGGACAGTGTAATTTTTTGAATGCTTGAATATAAGAACCCCGCACTTACTGTTTTCTATTTTCGGGGTTTTTCTAAGTGCAGCTTTAATCGGAACAACAAAAACAACAAACTATCCCAAGGTTGGACAATTCGATTGAAATCCATTTCCTGTGTGATTATAGGGGGTTTATTTTAGTTTAAACAATATGGCAAGAATTGAAAGCACGCATGTTTTTCAGGTAGAAGTATATATCTTGAAAAAAGCCAAATACTACAATTATTTTTTCATAAATATCAACGAAATGTCTCGTCATCCCGAAATTCGGTATTATAGTTAAATATTTTTCATAAGCTCGGCTAGTCGTCCCGGAAATTCAGAACGACTAGCTTATTCTTTTTTCCGAATTCCTTAATTTTTCGGGACGCATAGATACAGCCATATATAAAATATTGCAACAAGTTTATTATCTATATTAGGTGCAATGTTAAAAGCATTCCTTGTAACTCCGCGTTGAGTAGCATAATTACATACGTTACTCACGTCTATCAATGCAGCATTCAAATTTTGTTGGTAATAATGAATATCTACAGTATGCCGAAAAGCAGCTCTTCTAAGACCGTTGAATATTTCAGATATTATTCTTGATGATGGTGAATAACTAGGATAGTCAGGATTAGGATGAACTAGGCGAAAATAAGGAAAAAGCCAAGAGTCTTCTGGGGTAAGTAAGATATTCTTCCAGTTACGTATTACAGTCATTTGTTCAGAAATATCAGATATTAGTACAAGTTTATTATCTACACTAGATCCAATGACGAAACCGTTTCTTCTAACTTCGTGCTGACTAGCATAATTCCACGTTAGACACACTTCTACGAAAGGAACATAAAAGTACTTTTGGTAATACACTAGGACCTGGATTTACTGAGCTCGGATTTACTAATTACGAGAAGCTCTGCCGCGGTGCTTCCAAGCTGAAAGTGGAGCCCTTCGGGGTCAAGAGAGTGTTTTCAGTCAAGCGTGAAACACCAGAAGCATGGAATAAAGGCGCAGCGCGCGGGTATTCACGCGCATATTGCCTGATATGAGGAAATGGTTCACAACATCCTGACTGTTTACGCTTAGAGGCCCTGAAAATCGCACCAAGGTCAATTGCAAGCCAAGCCCGAATTATATTTAATCCAGGTTCCAGTGTAATGAATAACATAAGTATGTGTAGAAGGAGCTTGTCTAAGACGGTTTAATAAAGTTAATGATTAATGACGTGGTGAATTAGACCGAGGAGCTGATTCTGTGAGAAGAAATATAAATTTAGGTCGTTGAACAGAAGTTGTCAAACTTAAGTTCCAGATAAATTTTACAAATAATAGGGGTGTGTGAAAAACTCGAAACTCGAAGTTCGAACGAGTCGAGTCGAGCTTGTTAAATTTCGAGTCGATTCGAGCCTTGCTCGATCCGGTTCGAGTCGAGTCCAGCCGAGTCGAGATCGAGCTTTCCAGAAAGCTCGAAACTTTTTGAGCACTCGAATGTCTTCGAGAACTCGAAACGTTCGAGTTCTCGGATGTCTTCGAGAACTCGAAAATTTCGAGTAATCGAATACTTTTGAGCTACTCGAAAGTTTCGAGCTGCTCGAAAGTTTCAGGTTCTCGAAACTTTTGAATTAAACCAGAATTTTTTCAAATCCGATACTACGAGGTTTTTCGGATTGCTAACAGCGATTTGGAAATAAAAATGGAAAATTGAAGATTTTTCATCCAAAACGATGACCAAATTCTGTAAAAATTCAATGAACTGACGACATCCCTGAATATAATAAATTTCTTCAAAATTTCGAGGAGAGAGGGAAAGAGGGAGAGAGGAATAACGGTGAAAAGATAGGAAGGAAGCGCGCGTTGGAGGGAGCGAGACAGATGCTGGCGTACGTGACTAAGCGTGCCGAGATATTTTGTGAACACGGCTTGAGCACGTGTTCGCAGGCTCTCGTCACGCTGCCGGAAAATTCTCCCTGCCATTAGCAGGCCCATTGAGGATGGAACGGGAGGCCTAAACAAGCAATGACTCATTAAGGGTGGGCAAACTCGTCATTTTGAATCCCGAAAATCGGCAATTTGCCACGTAGGACCTTCAACTCAATTTTCATACGGAAATTTGAGTGGAAGATCACGTAGGCAATTTGCTTGGATTCTCAGGGTTCTCAATCCGTATGCTTGACATACAACAACTCCACCCCTACCCGGATAGAGTTTGCTCACCCTGATGAGAAGACAAGAATTAAAATATACCCCTACCCTTTGGATGATCTACTCAGCTATTTTATTACCCATGCATTTACATCCTAACCTAAAGTTGACAAGGGTGCCTCTCGGCCGCCCCGGTCCCTACTATGGTGCCTTGCGGCAGCCTGCCTAATTCTATATATACATAAACAGGTTGTCGTCGTTGTCCAGCAGCGGATGGTGCACTGCTCGGGCAACCTCATTGCTGCCTAGTCGATGCCCAGTTGGGTCGACTTGATTCCCCTGTCCCTCGCCGCTCGCGAGGGACTCGCTGTCGGTGTGATGAGACAAGCTGTCCTCATCGTGCTCCTCCCTATCGACGGTTTCGATAGGGTCCTCGTGCGTGTCTCCGCCGACGCTTTCGGCAATTTGGTCTAGCGGAAGTGGCCGCTCGCCATATTCCGGTTCTGACCTGTGATATTTTGCCATGGTATTCGCCTTTTCGGGGGTAGGTGCTGGTACCAGGGTATTCCCGTGCACTTTCTGGGCGGCACCGTCCCTTCAGATCCAGTACACCTTGCCTGAAATGTGGTCTAGGATCTGGAAGGGCCCTGATCGGGCTGGCGCCAGCTTTGCGTTGTAACCGTCTATCTTACTGGATAGACGGTGATTCGGTGCATATACCCAGTCTCCCGGAACATACCGTGGTTGACTGGGTGCGGCAGCGTATCGCGCCTGATATTCGGCCTGCCGGAGGCGAGCTTTCTGCTCGCGGTTTTCGTTTTCCGTTGCTGGGGGCGGAACTTCGGGATCCGGCTGCAACTCCCATTCTTCTGGACGAAGAATGGTTCTGCCAATGAAGAGATAACTAGGAGTTACTTCGGTGGCCGCGTTCTTCCGTCGACGTAGTCCGAAAAGTAAGTCGGGCAGGTGCCTGTCCCAGGTGCGCTGGTTCCCTTGATGAAGGCGCAGCCGGAGACCCTTTTTTAACTCTTGGTTCCGTCGTTCTGTGGGGTTGGCTCGGGGGTGGTACACGGGTGTTGTCCACAATTGGCAACCCCATCGGCGGCTTGCTTCGGCCCATGCGTGGCCCGTGAATTGTAGGCCATTATCGGAAAGGACTCTACGCGGGTAGCCGAAACGGTTAAAAACTTCTTCCTCCATAACCTGGATTATTTTCGGGGCCTCAGAGTTTCTGAGGGGGAAGGCTTCAACCCATCGGGTGAATAAATCGGTCACCACGAGAATAAAATTGTGACCTCGGCTGGTACGGGGATACGGGCCCATAAGGTCGACGGCGACCGTATCCCAAGCTCGGCTAGCGGTTCGTGGACGCTGGCCGTCCGTTTGTCGGCCACGCACTGGTTTGCAACATATGCACAGGTGGCAACCAGATACATAGCGGCGAATATCCCGACTCATCCCAGGCCAATAAAAATTTTCTCGGATGGAACGAATTGTCTCGTCCGTTCCTGGATGGCCGGCTATGGCAGCGTCGTGGTACTCCCACAGAACTCTCGGGCGCAATGCCGTCGGAACTAATAACCTCCATTCTCCTGAGGCGCCCTGGCACCACCATCCTCGCTCCGTCAATCTGTGCCGATTTACAAATTCGGCTTCATGGTTTGAAAGGGTCGGAATAGCCTCCAGTTCTCTCCATCGCGTGACATTTTGCGTGATCGCTTCATCCTCCTGCTATGCTTCGATCACGTCACCGAAAAGTGGTGGTCGAGCCAAAGCGCTGAGAACGGGCACTGACCGGGCGTTCTGGGGGCGGGCGGTCTTGCTCGTGGGTTGTAGCATCTGCTCGAGATCTGAATCACCGGGCGACGGCTCGTCGGAATTCGGATGCCTGGAAAGGGCGTCAGGCAACTCGTTTTCCTTTCCGGGCACGTGCTCAATCGTGCGCGGGAAACGACTAAGGAAGAGATCCCATCTCGTCAATTTGTCCCTCGTGTCTTTTTGCCTCTCGAGCCGAGTGAGGGTCTTGCTATCCGTGCGCAGCGTGAAGGGACGGTCTTCCAAGAAAGGCCGGTATCGTTTAATCACCCACACGGTAGCTAGGCACTCTTATTCGTTACAATGGTAACGAGCTTCGGTGGGCGAGAACTTAGCGCTGGCGAACGATATAATTCGGCGTTTTCCGTCCGGTTCGTCCTGCATTAGGACTGCCCCCATTCCTCGTGCACTTGCGTCTGTTTTATATATGTGTATGTATTTTTCTGTGTATTTGTGTATGTATATGTCTCTTTTTAATTGCAGGTATTATGTTTTGATTTTTTAACTAGCATAAAAATTTTTTAATCAGACCTTGTAGATTCCCCATAAATAATCACTGATGAGGGGGTCTAAATTGGCCCCGAAACATGTTGGTTCCCTGGTAGTATAAAAAGGCCGGAGAAAGGAAAAACTCTCATACAAGAAATTGATAACTTTATTCCAAGATTTAAAAATGAAAAATGAAAACACCAGTGTCCGACTTGGTTTTCTAACGAATTAAAAAACTGCATCAAAATAAAAGAGAAATTAAGAAACAAGTTTAATAAAGACGTACTTGACGTCACATTACTTCGAGAAATTAAACTCAAAATAAAAAGACTAACTTCTACTCATCTGATTAATTATATATCACAGGCTGAGGGCGCTTTAAAAAAGGATCCCTCGAAAGTGTGGAACATACCTCAAAGCTAAAAAATGGATCACGCATACCTGGAATTATTAAATTTAATGACACAAAAATTAGTAAAGAAAATGAGATTGTACAGGCTTTCGAAGATTACTTTGATAGTGTTTTTGATGTATTATCGGTTTTTGATAATAATGTTCGTGGCATGGATAAAACTCCAAGCTACATTGTCAAAGATCCAGAATTATGACCCAGAATTATGGAAACACTTAAACAATATGGGCAAATGCATTGTTTGAAGGAGATCAGGTCGACGATATCTATCTTGATTTTTCAAAAGCTTTTGATAGTCAATCATAAATTACTTTTGGATAAACTGATCAATCTTGGAATACCTTTTAATTTAGTGATATTATTGGAGACCTTTGTGAAAAAAAGGAAACATTATGTTCAGTACACTGGTTACTCATCCAATTGCTATCAGCCAACTTCTGGGGTTCCGCAGGGGTCTAACTTAGGTTCTATATTTTACATAATATTCTGTAATGACATAAAAACCGTAATAAACATACCATTTTTCTTGTGTGCAGACGACACCAAAATCTATTTTAGATTGAATGATTTCGAAGATTGTTTTCGTTTACAAAGTTGTCTTGATATGTTTTTCAACTGGTGTTTGAAGAATAAGCTTCCTTCAAACATTTCGAAGTCTATGGTAATTACCTACTCTCGAGCATCAAATCCAATTTTGTTTGATTATATGATTAATGAGTCTAAGCTGTGCAGTAGGGAGTCAAAAACACTCCCCTAAGGTTTCGTATAAAAAAAATCCTTCTGTCTCCGCATCGTAGGTACAGCTAACGATCACAAAAAACGAAGCACTTCTTCAAATTTGAACAGCAAAATTTTTTTTTTTTTTAGATTTAAATTATCAATAAAAATAGTTCAAAGCAAGCCGATTTATATCTGTATGGCACTAATTCCATTAAAATATTTGTCACCCTCCCTAATTGACTTTGAAGTTACAAAAAATCGAAAAAAAAGTAGACATTTTGCTATTTTCTTAGATTCATGGTAAATTTCTCGACTATTTGACCATATAATGTGTGATATACGTTAATGAGCATGTATTTTCTATATGGTGTAACAATAATATATAAGAATTTACCTTATTTAGACACCGAAAATTAATTTTGTTGCGAATTAAAGAGCAATATATCACTTTTAGATATTCTATTGTAATCTAAAATCAATAAAAATGATTCTAGTATCGTCATTCTGCATACATTATTGGTGTAACATATTGCAAATACGTTTTTCTTAACGTATATCAGATATTTCATGCTCAAATAGTCGAAAAAATTGCCGTATCTCTAAAAAAATAGCGAAAAAGTAGATTTTTCCCTCGATATTTTGAGATTTCAAGGTCACTTAGGCAGGGCAAAAAATATTTGAATCCTTTTTTGCTATGCAGGTACAAATTCACTTGCTTTGGACTATTTTTTTCTGATAATTTATATACCGAAAATTAATTTTATTGTCAAATAAAGAGCAACATATCACTTTTAAATATTTTTTTGTAATTCAAAGTCAATAACAATTATTTTGATGTTAACATTTCTTATATATTATTGTTACAATATATTGAAAATACATTCTCATTAACGTATATCACACACTTTATGGTCAAGTAGTCGAGGAATTTACATTGAATCTAAGAAAATAGCGGAAGTCAATTTTTTTCGATTTTTTGAAACTTCAAAGTCAATTAGGGAGAGTAAAAAATATTTTAATGGAATTATCGCTATACAGGTATAAGTCGACTTGCTTTGAACTATTTTTATTGATAATTTAAATCTAAAAAAAAAACTTTGCTGTTCAAATTTGAAGATGTGCTTCGCTTTTTGTGATTTTTAGCTATACCTTCGATGCGGAGACAGAAGGATTTTTTAAAAGAAACTTTAGGGGAGTGTTTTTGACTCCCAAAAGAAAGTTTTCATTGGTATTAGAACTTCGCGCAAACAACTTTTTTTTTCGATACGCCTCGAACACAAACTTATTATATAACTCGCCGGTGTATGAAATGTGCGTAAGAATGAACGATTTCTGTATAAATCACAACGAAACTTTTGATTTGTTTAATTCTACGTTCGTAAGATCATTATGATCTCGAAAGTCAAATGATCGTTGGAGCAAAATGATCTGCAACAAAAATGATCCTTTTTTTTTACTGTGAGATGCCGTAATGTGACTAGCCGCAAATGGGAGTTCCCACAAATGTGATTTGCCGAAGGTTGGCATGACTCAATCCTTATTAATTTCTGAACCTCAGTCCGGGACTTCTATTCTAGACGAAAATTTTTGACGTTAAACATTTTATTGTATTTTATGTCGTTTTACCGTAAATTAACATTTTTAATTTTTAATATTATTTTTCACGATCCTCAAGATTTGAACTGAATCATGCAGTGATTTGTAAACTTTTTTACTTGATAAATATTTTATAGCAATAAATAAAAACATCTGAAGGTCTACAATTGATTGGAATTGGAAATAGCTTGCTAACCGGCTGTTTAGCATTTCTCTGGTTGTGCCAGAGAAAAATTTGACTTCTAAAATTAAAATCAAACAGACTTGATTCATTCTCCACCATGTATTCTTTATTTTCTTCACTCTCCGCACATGTTCCAAATATCAACAAAAGTGGTGTAAAGTAATTAAAAATTTGTGTACCACGCCAAACATGAAACTGACAGGACCGAAACAAGACGCCATTTTTCAGCCAAATATTAGATGCCTCACTATCCACGTTATGTTGATCTAACGTTTTGGGGTGCTCGCCGTGGATGGCTTTTTGTATCCATTGCGTTTCTAATTCCTCTATGGTTTCTGCCTTGATATTCAAGTCCTCCTCTGAGGACAAATTCAATCGCAACTGTATAACTTGTGACTTACATAGTTTCTTGATATCTAAAACGCCCCCCAACCACCTCTATGTTGTGGTAGAACAACTTTTTCACTCGCCCAATTACTGTGGTGCATTCAGTGCTTCGTCATTTCAACATGGATGGTTCTATTTAACCTTTTAACATCGCTTTTAACCATTTGATGAGCCCAAAGGTGTGCGTGAGGACAAGGATGACATAGGTGTTGATTACCCTGATCTTGTTTACCGAGTTGAGAGAACTCTTCAGAACCAATCTGAGTCTTGTAGTGAAGGCAGTCGTCAAGCTTTTCTTAACTATCATATGCTGAATACACGTAGATTCGAGAATACCCAGGTATTTATATGACTCGCCCTCAGCCATTGCCTCGATGTTATTCTCGTGTTCGTCCTCTAAGTCTGTGGACCCTAATTCTCCTGTGGTTAAATGCACTGTTCTGCATTTATCTAGTCCGAACTCCATGTGGATATAATTGGAAAACTGCTATGTAACATAGATCACTTGGTGCACTTTTTGGTTTGAACAATTCTCTAGCTTCAGGTTATTAATGTATAGAAGATCGGTCAGTTGATGACCATTCTCATTATCATGTATTTTGAACCCGTGAGACATACTATTTAGTGTTTTGCCTAGTGAGTTCAATGCTAAACAGAAGCATATTGAACTGAATGAGGTTTCTTGAAAGATACCCGTCGTATTCCTTAGTGATCTAGTTGTCCTTGGTTGTCCATGGTCAAAGTACTTGATTCTTGTACCCCAAAGTATCATCGCATGACTTAGAAAGTCGATAATGCGTGGGCAGATTTTGTAAATTTTTAAGAGTTCAAGCGAATAGTCATATGGCACGGAAGTAAACGCTTGCTTGTAGACAGTGTATGCTATGTGCAAGTTTCTTTGATGTTTACGAGCTTGCATCATGGCAACAGCGTCTACGGTGACTAGATTTTTACTGCCCCGTGAAATTTTACAACATCCTTTTTGTTCTTCTGTAAGGATGTCATTCTCGTTGCAGTGAGATTATACTTTATCTGCAATGATAGCTGTAAGGCATTTACAAACTGTTGGAAGATAGGCTATCGTTCGAAAATCAGATTGATTATGAGCGTCGGGTGTTTTAGGCAAACATTAAGCATAAAGCCTGGCATCAGATGTGCGTGTTCAATGATCTGAAAACACCTTGCCAACGCAGGCTGCACACTCGTTAAGTACTTGTACCACAAATTGTGCACCATGTCTGGACCAGGAGCTTTCTTGTTACTCGTCCTTTTCAAAACCTTTGAAACATCTGAATCTATGATGTTAGTCAGCTCCATTTTAGGGTTATTGCTTGCTCTTGCTTTCTCTTGTTGGAACCACGCAGCGTCTAAATTACTTCTGTTCGTTTTTCCCTAAAAACAGATTTCTGGTTCTACTTACTTCCTTATATTGAGTCAATCGACCCAATTTGCACCTTACTTGGCTGACATCCATATCCCACCTGATTTTCCATGGTGTATCTCGATCTCTTCTTGAGGCAAAGAAAGCGTTTGTAGGCCTAGTTCTATGGCCCAACGTTCTAACGGCTGCCACAGCTCCACAATATACAAGAGTTTGCACCTCTAACGCTCTCCTCACATCTTGCCTACTTTTCTCTGCCAAAAAATAAAAGTGCATTATATCTGTGTTCATACGAGGGCTGTTTGATAAGTCAATGACTTTTTGAATTTTTTTGCGCAGTAACTTTAAATGCACCACTGAACCCGTCAACGCCATCTATGAATAGACTACTGTTAAATTTTGAGCAAGCTGGGTCATTTATAAGGAGCCGCGTGTGAAGCGTTAGCCAAATTGGATGTCTCCCCCCATCGCCACGCCGATAAAACTGTGTCACCTTCCCGATCTCTATCTCCCCCAATTTATTCGTTCAGTGTTCAGCACACTATCATAACCATGTCGTCATGCTAGAATACTTAATTGTTGTAATCATTGTAATCAATCATGTCAGTAATCAATTCCTGTTACGACACAAGAGAAAAAAAAAATATTATTATGCGGTGCAATATTGTGAAAAAATTTATGAGTTTACAATGCCAAAATTAATGGAAAAATATTTTCATTGAACCATTCAAAGAAACTTGACTTTATATTTCTATAAAAATTATAATTATAATTAACATTCTAAATTAATTTTAGAATAAATTAAAACATATAACAAACATTTAACTAAATTATATAGTTGGAACAGATCTCTGCATATAAAAAATTATAATTTAATCTTTATGTAATTTAATATTGTAAAAACACTAATCAGCTAATCATTAATTAATCAGTTTCTAGCATGAAAAGAATTGATGGATTTTCCCTATTGAAACATTTAAATAATATTCATTCGATGTTTTCCACAAAATTCTCCTTACTATTAACCTTTTAAACTAATTTCAGAAAAAATTAAAACCTAATTTTGAAAATTGAATTCAAATATTCATTTCACAATATCACGAAAACTTACAAAAATTACATAACTGGAATAGAGGTACATTGAAAATAAATAAACTTTTATCATATAAATTATAGCCAATTTTCAATTACATAACCCTAAAGTAAATAGTCAATTTATGTTAGTGAATATTGAAAAATCAAACTGCAATCTTTATGTAAGTTAATATTGTACATAAAATTAATCAGCTATTAAATAAATTAATGAGTTCAGAACATGTGAAGAATTAAATCATTGTTTTCATCAAAACATTCCAATAACGTTGCTTTTATATTTTCCTGACAATTTCAGTCATCAATGACCTTTTGAACTAATTGCAGAAAAAATTAAAAGATGTGTACATATAATTGTGAAAATTGAATGAAGCTAATCATATCACATCATCAGAAACATGTTGAAAATTATGCAACTGGAATAGGGGTATTCCAAATATAAATCAACTTTCATTATACCAATTATATCAAATATTCAATTACATAACCTTAAAGTAAATAATCAATTTATGTTACTCAATGGAAAAAAATTGAAATTCAATATTTACAAAATTTAATATTGTACAAAAAATTAATCAGCCTGTAATCGATCAGTCTGTTTACTAAATAAAAAGCATTAAACAATTATTTCCATTGAAAAATTCAAATAATTTTCACTTTATATTTTCTTTAAACTTGAAATTTCATTTCTAAAAATTTTCATTATTAATAACATTTTACAGTAATTTTCTGAAAAAAGAATGAAACACGTACACATTGTACATATAATTTAAAAAATTGAATTTAGATAGGGGAGACCACCCTACAGTAGATAATGATCCTACAGTAGATAATCCTGAATTATAAGCACAAATATAAGTAAAATAATCAATTATAATTTTAATATATTAACACGTGTAGTGTCTGAACTATTGATTATACTAATTATATCCAATATTCAATCACATCACCTTAAAGTAAATAATTAACTTATGTTGCTTGCTACTGAAGAATTGAAATAAAATATTTATGTTATTTAATTTTGTGAAAAAATTAATAAGCCAATAATTAATTAATCATTTCATTAAACAAGAAAGCATTGAAGAATTATTTTCGTTGAATCATTCAAATAATATTTAATTCATATTTTTCTGAAAATTTGGATTATTAATAACCTTTTAATGTATTCCAGAGAAAATTAAAATATATGTGCACATAATTTCGGAATCAAAATTCAGATACTCATTTCACAACATCGTCAAAATTTGAGAAAATAATATAATTGGAATAGAGGTGTATTAAACATTAACAAACTTTTATTATACAAAATTATAGTCAACATTCAATTACATAACCTTGAAGTAATTAGTCAGTTCGTGTTACCTAAGCAAAAGCAATTAAAACTCAATCATCATGTAATTTAAAATTGTTGAAAAAAATCAGCTATTAAGTAATTAATCTGTTTATAACATAATAAACATAATGACGTGGTGACCCTGCCTCGAGAGTAGATGAAGTAGTTCATCCACTACTAGGCACCACAGCAAGGGCGATAAAACTCCTCCCTTCGGACATCCCGAGTCAACGGTTCCACATTAAGTGGTATCACCCTTAGTCGTAGTTAGATTTCTGTTGGCGAACATGTGGCACGTCCATTCCACGATTACCGTAGGCACACCATGTGTGATCATGTCCGCCCAGATCACCCTTACCAGAGGTGTTGTTAAAGCCTCCTTCGATGTCCATGAAGGTTCCAATCGCGAGTCCTTTCTCCTTCAGTTGTCCTTCAATTAGGTTCACTGCTCCACTTAGGGCCGTCTCCGTCGAGTGACCAGCCCTATAGGCGTGTTTCTCTTCGTGAAGTGGCCTCCTTGACAAGACCTTATCGCGGATATATCTATCCACGAGTCTTTCCACTGTTTTTAGTAGGAAAGCAAAGGAGCACAAGTGAATTCTAAGAATTCGTTTGAATTCTACAGAATTAGAAATACTCGAAGGAAGTTAAAATAATGCAACGTGTATTCTAAAGGAAAATATATTTTCTAAGAATCTCGTATCTCTGTTGCCGTGTGAAGTTGCACCATTGATATTGACAACCTCCTGCAAATTTAAAATTACTCTTTTGCGCACACACACTCATCACTGACACATGGACTGTCGTCCATATAACGCATGCTTCCGATTGGTTAATCTTTAATTGTTAACTACTCATTAATTATTAACTTTACAACAAATTTTTATTAGTATTTTCAACTGGTTTTTATTTTTGAGAGACCGTATCGCGACAGTTTGTTTTTCTGGGTGAGATATAAAACTCCTAATTTTTTCAGATTAAAAAAATTTTTTTAGATGTTGCGAGCATCAAATTTACGTAAAAATTCAGATTTTCGTAGTTTTCGATTATTTTTAAACGTACATATTTGTTGTAGAGAAATATCTTATGAATAAAAATTGTAGCTAATACAAAGGACAAATGTTTCACTTTGTGTCCAATTGAAAAAAAATTACCTGGCGCCGGGAAAAGGCATAAAAAGTACGATTTCTCATAAAGAGGCAAATATAAGGGAATAATTGTACCCCTACACATTTTTTGTACGGATTTACAAAATTCTGAGATCTTCTCCACACAATAGGGGAAAAATATGTAATAGATATGAGATGAAAAACTTAAAACTGGAGATTCAGAAAAAAATTTGTTTTTTTAATTATTTAACAAGGTTTTTAATAGGTTCTAGATCAATGAAATTTTATAAAACAGTAAAATACATCAACAAGGGGAAGAGAGAATAACATATTACTCATTTTACATGAAATCATGTTTTAATATATTCTTATATTCAAAACAAATACACAGTGCATCATTTATCTATATTTTTTTTATATTCGAAACAAACATACAGATGAACTGTGCAATGTTAGTCACTCCTGTTTTAAACGAAGCATGCACTTGTCAAATGTTTTATTTATGCTGTCAGAGTAAAAGTCATTTATTCATGTTACAAATTTCAATATTATATAATACAGTCTACGATAATGAAAGAACTTGGTGTAACGAGATTTACACATATATGATGTTGCGAAGCACAAATGCATCAGGGTCAGAACACGTCAGAAATATCAGGATCTGCAGTTGGTTGTTCGATTTTAATAAAACTGATTTTATTTGTTTATTATTTATTTATTTTAATAAAAACTGCTTGGATTTTGATCAAATTTGGACACGTTAGAGTTAAAATAATATATTTTAAGAATATAATACAATTAATGAAAAACCAATTTTTTGTCCGGAAAAAAGTGAAAAAAAAGGTTTATTTAATTTTTCGTGAATTACTCCCCTTTTAATTTTTTTTAAATATCGATACAATGATTCCTTGTGAAGTCACCTTTCTTTAAAAAAGAAACAAATTCATGGAGACTCTTATAGGTCCCAAGATATCGTCATTTTAGCGAGGCCGTGCTCCGCCTCTCCACTGCGGTGCGATGTCAGTGTCGCGGCCCGCGAGCAGTTGAAGCTCTTCTGTTTCAGTATTAACACCAGTTTTTCGCGGCTACCTTCATGCTCCTATAGGTTTCAGATGTTTTGCGATGCTATTTTCTATATTTGGCAGCACACATCCCAGAACGTAAGGATTACCAGAGTTAGATTTAAGTTATTAGAGGAAATGACGCCACCACTCATACCTCGTTGTTTCAATTCTTTTGAAAAAAAAGATCCATAATAAAATAGATGTGAAAAAACTCCGTCTTGTTTCTAAATCAGTTATTAAAAAGTTTTCAGTTGGCTCCGACAATCATATTTGTAATACATGCCGCCTAGAAATTCCAAATCATAGATCTGATAGTCAAGTAATGCATATCCAAAGTACTTTTGATGCAATGGAATTCAAACAGGCTCAATTCAACCGTGCTCTACAAGGATGGACCAACCCTTACCCTAGCTGCTCGTGGGAACAACAATGACACCACCAAAACACCAAAAAGTTGTAGATGCGGTTGGAAACGATCGAACGCGCAGAGCACTCGACAATGGGTTGGCAAACAATGCCGATCATCCTAGAGTTCGGGTTGCTGCAAATAATTTATATGGAAACACGACGACGAACTGGCTTTAAATTTTTCCTAAACCACAGGATTTTTCGGCGAATTGAGCCTGTGTGGCGTGAGATGTACGAAAAACGTGGCTCGAAAAAAGGTGTAGCAGGCTGTCGACAGAACCTGTTTATTGACAGATGTATCTGTAAAGACGCTGCAGCCCATCAACGCGTCCTGTCAATGGCCTGTATTGACTACCGGAATGCTTTCGATTCAACCTCTCATAGACTTATCATCTGTCTTTTGGAAAGTTTGAAGGTACATCCACACATAGTGGGATGCATAGAAAGATTGATGCCTCTTTGGAAAAATGGAATTATTATCTCACCTGGAAATTATCGTGTGACAGCGAACAACGTCACCTTCCAGAGGGGCGTCTTTCAGGGCGATACCATGAGCCCTTTGCTTTTTTGCATCACACTTCTGTAATTTTGCTTCTTTTTACTTCTTTCTACTCTAAAACAATTATTAGATGGAAGAATGTTGTTTCTTATACACAAAAATGTATTTTAAACAGTTTTCAAAAAACTTTAAAAAAATGTCAGAGGTTTAAATAGTTCAATACATAATAGAAAAATTGAGGCCCTAAAAATTACAACAATTACAATTAGTGTTTTGTGAATTGTTTTGGAATACTAAAAGAGTATAATTAGTTCGGAATCGAAAGACACATAGCAAATATATATATATATAATATCTTTGCATACAGCTTGGTTATCCGCGCTAAGAAAATGTTTCAAAAATTTCTTGTTTGCAGAGTTTTTAAATTTTCGGAGGTTTACATTTTCGTTACGTACCTAGAGGTAAAAAAAGTCTATCCAATTATTTCAGATTTTAATAACGTATTTCCTGAGATATAATTCCTATTAAATTCACCCCCGTTTACCAGTGATCGAAATGCACTAGGAAAAAAATCTCTAAGACCCAGGAATACAAATCGGATATACAGCGAATTATTTAATTTTTAATTTTGGTATTTAATGAGATTATCTTTATAACTTGCGATTTCAAAAATTTTAATATAGTAAATTTTAAAAAATAAATAAATAACGTAGGAAAAAATCGACAAGATCCAGGTGTCGAAATTATGATTACAGAAAATTTTCTGACTTGAGACGACTGAAATATCCCAAAAATAAAATTCCCGACTCTGTAAAACTCCTGAAAAATAAAAAAAAATAAAATAAAATAAAATTGCCGAAGAGTTCATAATATTACTGAATATGAAAATTCCCAAATAATAAAATTTCCGACATGAAATTACCAAATTATGAAATATCCGAACTAGAATAATCCATAATTATGAAATTACAGAATTTAAATAATTAAAAAATGGTTTCTTAATAAATATTATTTATTAAAAAGTACGATAATAAAATATTTTTATCACGGAAATTTTTGTTTAAAATTGATTTTTTAGAAATTATTGTTTGAATTTGAAATTAAAATAATTCTACAAAAATTATATGAACAAATAATTGTAAAAACACGTGCGCCCGAAACGGAAAAAAAATTTCTCCCTAATTTATTTCGAACCTGATAACATTTCCCAAATAAACTTTGTAGGATTCAAATCAGTACTAATTTATATCGAAATTTATTTTTATTCATTTTTTTTTTTTATCAACAATTCGATTTTTGAGGAAATCTTTTGTATTTTTCAAAAAAAAAATAGAAATGTTTTTTCTGTGGTATGAATATTTGATTAATTTAATTTAAAAAAATATTTAAGAGAAAATTTTTTATCACTGGTTTATGGTTTATCACAAAATTTCTTTTTAGTTTTTTTAAAATAAAAATTTGATTTTCGAGAAAACGTTTTTTTATAATTTTTTAAAAAGACTATGTACACAAAATCTGTCTCAAGCTTCCAATCTGCGAAAATTCTATATATTCTTAAATGCACATAAATTTCGGTGCAGTCTGGTAATAAAAATTAAACTTCAATGTACAAAAAATTATTATTTAAAAATTGTTTAACAATTATAAACGTAATTATCTTTTTTGAGTATAACTTTCACAATTCAGTTTATTTATTACCATCATATCAGTGCTTCTGTCATTATTAATTTTTCATTATTTTTTCCAAATATGTATTTTCGGTATGCCTAGACTTTGCGCTATTTATTATTATATTCGGAAGTGCAGTGTTTCTGAAGCGATACATGTCCAACTTTTCTAACCTTAAAAAATCTTTCTACTGCTTTACCGTCATATTTGACGAAGAACGAGAAAATGAGCGCTCGACTTCGTAGTACGGCGAGGGCAGCACCTCGATATGGCAGACAATGTGATGTCCTATATATATATAGTTCCCCCACTCTGACACCACGTGCCGCATCTAGGCTGATAATATCTTTGGATTTCGTACCGATGCCGCTGCCCTGAATGTGATTCGCTCATACCTCATTTCAAAGAAGACAAATTTTCTTCCAGATGTTATAAAGGAGTATCGGAGCTCCAGAGGTCACACACCCTTGCAACAACTCAACTTTAAGGAACAAAAGAGGATATTAAGAATAACGCTTAGCCAGGGGAGAGAAAGATCTCCGAATAACGTACAGAAATGAAATTTCTGTAATAGTTTCTGAAATGAAGTCTCCATATGTGACTGTCCGCGAAGAAAGGGACCTAATGCGAAAAAAATTAATTTTTATTTTTTCACACCAAGCGAAAGTTTTTTATTTTCTCGTTCATATTTGAAAAATATAATTTCTGTATCTGAAAAATTCGAATTGCTAATAAACAACAAAGTGAGGTTTACTACTGGACTTCCTGTGTTGGACCGCCTCTTCAATCGCTCCTTCTGTAAATTGAAGCTACCACGCGTTAGATCCCTTTCTTCGCGGACGGTTGCGTTATTTTCTGGAGACGCGGTTGATACCAGTGCGCGGCCTGGCGTCAATTTACTCATATATTATTATTATTATTATTATATCATTAAGCCGTTTCCCTTTCGGGGTAGGCTTGAATTGCTCGGTTGTAAAGTAGTGATGTGTGGATGGGTATAAGGGACAGTGGTGATCCTTGGATACCTTGGGACAATTGCTGAGAGTTGGACAGAGCGTTGATCGTCTTTGGGTGCCTGAAGATGATTTATAAAAGTTGAACAGGGCCTTGATCGATCTTGGGTGCCTTAGGACAATGTACGGAAGCTGGAAATACAATTCCACTTCAAGAATCTGTGAAGAGGAAATAGATATATTTTTTGTGAGAAAATGAAAAATCAATATAAGGGCTCTACCTCAAATATTCTCAAGAGTTTCAGAGCCTCAATAGCACGAGGTCATGACAAACAAAATCATTTTGGTGGAAAGATAAAATGTTATCATGATTCCAATAAATCTTCTTTTATTCTTTTTGTTAAAAAAGATAGCGAATAGTATAAATGTTGACAGAGGTTTAAGAATATTTGTTGGTTAGTCTCTTGAGAAAAATTTTCATGAGTAGATTGTTATTTTGAACAGGAAATGAAGACTGTCGTGGGTATTCTCTGTTCCACATTGGTGATTCTCACTAATCCTGTTGGTAAATATAATTCAATCTATTTCTCAAATGATATTTCATATTCTAGTGCATTTATCTGCTCAAACTAAAAAAATCTCTTGCTCTTAACGAACTGTGCTCCACTGATCTAATTGCGTGAATCAACCAATTCAGTCAGAGAGAAGGGATTCGCTAATGAACAGTAAAAAATTAATAATTCAATTGGGCAAATCATACATATCTGGACGTACAATTTTCCGTTTTTTTCAGAATCTGCATTCAGAAATTTGTTTTTAGAGAAATAAACGAAATTGACCTTGAAAAGTCCTGGACTTTGACTCGCTGAGTTCAAATGGACCCCGGATTCGGATTCAGCGACCCAAAAAACATAAATTATAGTAGTTATCTTCACATAAATGACTTTTCTGTCCAGTTGACCTTCAAATGCCCTCGACCCAGATGTGCTGTGGTCAAACGGACCACGGATTCATGCTCAGCGGGTCAAAATACATAAGAATATATGTGTGGCATCTGTAGAACAGAAAAGTATTTTTTTTGTGTGCTGGTGTAATCAGTTTAAAGAAACAATGAACTACGATTCATTAAATTAATTTAATCATAATTAGTACAATAATTACTTTTCAATTTATATTTCACAGTCATGGACAGAAACTAGTTTCTTCACCTACTAACTATAACTAGCTTTTCGCTCAGTTACTTTCGGAATATAGCTTAAAAGAAAATATCAATATCCAATTTGAAATATCAATATTCAACCAAAGAGATGAAGTTTCAATTGAAGTAATGAATCCCCAACAAGAGAAATCAATTTTTCAATAAAACAGTTCAATATTTCTAACCAAGGAGGTAAAGCTGCAACGAAAGGAATGAATTGTCAGCAAATTAGTTGAATGTTCCACCTTGTATAAGTTAGTTAACAAAAACTTCTTCACATATTAGACAGTGTAGGTAGTCGTATCGGAAACACCTCCTGAAAGAATTGTTTTGAACGTTAGTCAATCGTTTGACTTTTTGCAACCTTGTGTGGTCTTATATATGTCAAGAAAAGTGAATTTTCAGTTTTATGTCCTAAGTTGCGAGTTTTTAGTCAATATTCTTGTAATAGGCTTGCGACACAGTTTCCCATAATTTGTGAAAAATAGTAGGAGCGACAGCGGTTCTTATTTACCGACTGCTGAGATTTTAGTTATGTCGGTTATAAATATTTTATTTTCATCTTCGATGATTTGATTGTCTTGCGTTTTAGATTTGGACACTGATTGAATTCGCTGAGAATTTGCCAACGCGAGGAGAGTTATCAGTTTTATGAGAATGTTTTCTAAAGGAAGGTCTAAATTTGGCCAGAAACCTGAAAGGTGAACTAACACTGGGAGCAGATTCCAAATGGCGTTGTACCTAGGCATAGAAGGCTTTATGATTGAAAAACCTTTACAAAGACGTTTAATCGCCAAATCCTTCCTTAAGTCTCAAGATAGTACCAAAGCCAACACAGAGAGTTCAGTATTAACGTTTTATAAGATTTTATGTCGCTTATGTGTAGAGTCAGAAACTTTAGGACTTCCGTAGTAGAAGAATCACTGGTCGATAAGTTGTTTTCTTTGCAGAACATCAGCCAAAGGTGCAGAGGTTTTTCGTATTGTCGATGAGTGTTATGGAACAAGGATGCGAGTATTATTGGCAGATAGTCTTCTGGTATTCCTTGTTCGGTAAAAGCTTCCCGGACAGCTTCTTTGCCACTAGAGGAAGGAAGCAAGGAAGGAAGAAAGCCTTTCTAGCAGGGTCTTATATATTAGGAACCATGGTTGGGCTAGCCAAAAAGGCACTACTACTATCTCTTCAGCTTTATTTGAGACAATTCTTGAGCAGTTTTCAGAAATGCCCAGAGCGCTAATTCCCATTTTGTTACATATGATAGCTTGGCAGGCTCTCTATTAGCTATTACGACATTATGTTATGACTTGATGGAATAGATGACGCCTACATAGTAGGTTTATCTTGGAAAAACGTTTAAGACCACAGAAGGCAGCGAGTAGTTCAAAATATTTTTTATGCGACCACTGCTATTCTTCATCCCACCAACTATAACCAGCAGCAAGATCCCCCATCAGTTGATCGGATTTCTGAAGTCTGTCTCGAGGATGTTTGATTCGTCCTCAAAACTGCATGCTCGAGCACAGAAAACGAAAACTAAAAACGCGCAGCAGAGACTCTCCTAAGGTGCAGATACAGGCTTGCCGCGTCTAAGTCCGTCCATGAAAGCTCGCTCACATTCCTGATCCTCCAGAGAAATCAACAAGGGAATATTTACTTCCTCTTGTTACCAGAATCGTTTCTGGAGGCTAGCAAGGTTGTCCCTTTGACGAACACTTAACGTCATCACGGTTCTGGAAATGCCCGATTCATCTGAGGGTGTATAGGATCCGACCGGACCAATCACAACCCGCCTGAAAACGAATCCAATTCCTCCTTGAGGAATTGCATCCAGAAGAGGTGAACCGTCAACATCAGCGCCTAAGAGCACATCGATAGGTATAGAAACAATGAACTTTGGATCCACTAAGGGAAGACCCAGGATCTGATGCCAATCCCGATCCGCAACTTTCTCCGATGGAGCGATCACACGAAGATCACGAAGAACAAGAGCATTCACTTCGACAAGTAACGATGATTGCCAAGATTCGAGAGGAAGGGCCACGCGTCTAGGCGCAATCTCGATTGGTTTATTTTTACCTCTGCTAATGGAAATATTGATCACCTGTTGTGGTAAACAAAGATATGAACAAATGCGTGGGACAAAGAGCTGGTCTCAGAACCAGGGTCGAGGAGGGCTTGTTCGAAATTGGTGTCCATTCGAGGTCTTTACGGCGACTTGTGATGTAGCAAGCAGAACTTGTCAGAAAGAGGCCGAATAATCGGATTCCGAATACAACCAAACTTTATTAGTGGTAGAGGGGTCCGAGCCCTCAGTCGAAGGCTTTTTACGAGTCATGTCTTCAAGAAGTGTGAGATGATGCTGTTTATGGCATATACGATAACAAGCCTTCGAAGGGCAGTTACGACTCCCATATCCCATCTAGTGACAATCAAAGCATGAACGTAGTCGAATCGCAGTTTGATACCTCTCAGGAGCATTAAGGCCATGCCACTCTTGAAAATGACCGATGAAGTGGTTCAGGTTACATGCAGCATAAGAGGGATGGACAGATGTAGTTAAGAACCGCGACTTCATTTCTTGAGCCTGGCGAGGCGTTCTAGGCTGAGGCGGTGGACCTGCCCCTGGATTCACTCATTAGCGTATAGAACGTTGCGGCAGCCCCAGTTGCTCGAATTCGCTGTTGTAGGAACACTTGAATTTCTGAAATGTGAGAAGATGGTTCTTTATATGTGTGATCGAAGTCACCAATGACAATTTTCCCTCCAAAAGATCCATGACTCTCATGATGAGACATGTCCACGAATCTTTATGAATTGTGCAACGTTTGTAGACCTGTAAGATGAATGACACAACAACAGGACAAAAATTTATGATCCGTTTATTGTAAATAAGTTACTCATGCTTGAGGGCCTATCTCATGACGTTCGCAATGTTGCAAACAATCCACCAGCATTGTGTTTGTCATGCCTAAAAGCCTGTCTCGAAACGTTTGCAATGTTGAGAAAAATCATACAGTCAGTGAGTCAGTTTGTCATGCCTGAGAGCCTGTTTCGAGGCGTTAGCAATGTTGCAAACAATCCATCAGCAGTATGGTTGTCATGCTTGAGAGCCTGTCTCGAGACGTTTGCAATGTTGAGAACAATCACAGTCAGTGAGTCAGTTTGTCATGCCTGAGAGCCTGTCTCGAGACGTTTGCGATTTTGAGAACAATCACACAGTCAGTGAGTCAGTTTGTTATACCTGAGAGCCTGTCTCGAAGCGTTCGCAATGTTGCAAACAATCCATCAGCAGTATGATTGTCATGCCTGAGAGCCTGTCCGAGACGTTTGCAATGTTGAGAACAATCACACAGTCAGTGAGTCATTTTGCCATGCCTGAGAGCCTGTCTCGAGGCGTTCGCAAGCACAATTACTTTTAATCGTTGCGACCACCGAAAAGTGGCTACACTCGCCTACACCTTGATTGAAACTGAACAGAGCAGAAAAAGGGTCCGAGGCTGCTCAACGAAAGAAGCCTCACGCAACAACCTGAGTTCCCACACAACGAAAAGGTGGTGCCCGAAACTCAAAAATAAAGGGAAAACTTCCAGGAGAATAAGTATTGGGTGGAGACCATGCTATGATCAATGAAACCTGAAGGTCAATCAAAAGAGGAGCAATAAAATCAAACAAATTATTAACAGTTGAGAATTCATCTATTTGGTAGTAAATTGATCCTTTTTAGTTGAAAAATAAAATAATTAAATGGAAATTCATGTATTTTGTCGCTAAGCCGTATTTTTTGTTGGAAATTATTCTTTTGGGTGAAAAAAATTAACTTTTTGAGTAAAAATTTAACTATTCTGCTACAGTTATTTTTTTTTGGTTGCAAATTTATTTTCTGGACAGAAAATGACTAATTTTAGTATGAGTTGGAAATTTATATCTTTTGGTTGGAAATCGATCTTTTCTGTTTTTGTGTTTAAATTGAAATCTCTTTTAGCTGAAATGTTAACTATTATATGTTCCGTTGAGAAAAAGTATACTCAAAAATACTTATTCGTAGGGTAATGGAAATCACAGAAGAAAAGATATGGGAAGTCCAAAGTGGATTTATGTCAGGAAGATCATGTACAGATCAAATATTTAGCCTAAGACAGATCACAGAAAAAAGCTTCAGAGTAGGAAAGAAAGTTTTCTGTGCATTTATTGACGTAGAAAAAGCATTTGACAAGGTAAACAGAAGTAAACTTTAGGAAGTCCTTAAAGCGTACGGAGTCCATGGATGGCTCCTACAAGCAATACAAACAATATATGCATGCAGGCAGTAAATCGAGTGTAAGGGTTAATGTCAAATTGAGTGACTGTTTCGATATTGTGAAAGGCGTTAAACAAATCAAAAGAAACTAAAATGACCGTATATAAATCTTTATTTGTACCAGCTGTACTATACGGTAGCGAGACATGGGCATGTCAAGAAGAGGACAAGAGTAACATTAACGCGATTGGCATGAAACCTCTGCGCACAATATGTGAGAAAACACTGATGGACAAAGTCCGAAACGAGATAAGCCTCAAAGAATGTGGTGCTGGGAAGACACTAGTTGACATATGGGAAAGAAATCAGTTACGGTGGTTCGGACATCTTGAAAGAATGAAAGATGAACGACTGACCAAACAGATGTATAAAGGTAAAGTAAAGGGCAGAATGCCCAGAGGCAGACGCCGAAAGAATGGTTAGAATCTGTGAATGAGACATTAATCCGAAGAGACATAAGTAGCCATAGAAACACGAGAACTTGCATGAAAAATGCATGGACGTGAAGGAAGCTAGAGACAGGACAATGCCAGGAGAATGTCAGGGCAGAAATGTTTGGCGACAAATTGTTTATAAAAAGAATGTTAATAGAGTGAATGACGCCTGGAACAAAAGCCTTGGATACTAATGGGTCCAAGTGGGGAACCACTTGCGAAACAAACGTGTCGTTTACATAAATAACACGAGAATTCTAGATCAATCTAAAATATCTATAGCTTACACCTATATGCCTATCTACCCTATAGCTGTAAACCCATCCACACATTACTACTCTCCAACCGAGCAATTCACGTCTACCCCGAAAGGGAAATGGCCTAATGGTATAATCATAATAATAATAATGTTTTCACAGGTTTGAAAAATAATTTTTTTTGTTTTGCAATTCGGTCACGGAAAGAAGTTAATGGCTGGATTCGCCATTTAACATGCATGATTTAAACTCTAATCGCATTTTTTGTAGAATGTAGTGAATATTATAATGTCTAAAAACTGTATTTACGATTTTCCTTGCATACGTCACAATTTGTAGTAAAGTTGATTAAATTCTATCAAAAAAGTGTATTCAGAATTCAAATGATGCCTGTGAAATGATGAATTCAGTCATTTACTAAAAAATGAAGATTAGAATTGACTAAAAAAATGAACAATTGTCCTTAAATTTAAAGTAGATAATCTCTTATAATTTCATACAAACAAACATTTCAAAAAGAAACTAAATAAAATGGAAAGAACATTGTATTTTTATTTTGTAATTCGTTCGATGAAAAAAGTTGCTAAATTTACCATTTAACAATCATAAGTTAAACTCTGAATGTATTTTTGTGAAATTTAGTTAATATTACATCGTAAAATAGCCA
The DNA here is from genome assembly GCA_011634705.1 of Andricus grossulariae. Lineage (NCBI taxonomy): Eukaryota > Metazoa > Arthropoda > Insecta > Hymenoptera > Cynipidae > Andricus > Andricus grossulariae. The sequence goes on along the minus strand of JAABKJ010075445.1, from coordinate 85,761,857 downwards.
TGCTTACGATTTTTCTTGCACAAGTTACAATTTGAAATAGCAAAATTGACTAAATTTCACGAAAAAACTTTTTCAAAGTTCAAATGCTGCATGTTAAATGGTAAATTTAGCCATATACTATAACATTGCAATTTAATAAAAAATTAACAATTGTTCTCTAATTTTAGGTGGATCATTTAAAAAATACAAACATTATTTATTGCAACATGGTGAACTGTAGTGTTCCCGTCAGAGACGAGAAATACCGAGCCTGGCTCGATTTCGCCTCGTTCAATCCTCGATTCCGTCTCGTTTTCCCGGGCCCATTCCTCGTTTTTTCTCGTCACATTCACCCTCGTCTCGTGGCGTCCTTTCTCGTTTCTCGCCTCGGTTTTTCCGAGGAATGCGACAGAAGTGCTCTAGTGGAGCGGACAGCTCGCGGAAGCATTCTTTTTCTACTCTGACGCGCTAATTCTAATTAGCGTTCTTCAATGAATAGTTACAGTCGAAATATGATTACATATTATACTTTTTCATCCATCGCTGATTAATTTGATATCAAACACGACTATGTTTCGATTCTTTCAAAGATTTAACATCACGCTATTAGTATGTCATTTTGTTCTTATTAATCATTTATTTCGCCAATTACAGGAGTAAAAAATACGAAACAGAAAGGCAAAAAGATAGGTATATTTTCAAGTCATTTGGAGTTTGAAGAATTTAACACCAATTAAATTTGTTATAATTCAAAGTACAATTTTAAAATTTTGTGGCATTTAATTTCTACGGTTGGTAAATAAAATATATTTGTCGGGACATTTACAACATCGAAAGTGTGTACCTACTTAAATCACTTTGATTACTACATGTTTTTGAAATTGTATGAAATTGGAATGTATAAGAAGTATTAAATCTGTCAGTAATAATACTCAGATACACATATGATCATCACACAGCCGATTTTACAAAATACTTGAATCCTCAACTAAAACAGATTAATTTTCATCCAAAAAATTTAACTTAAAAAAAAAATTGATTTTCTACCAAAAAAGATAACTTTTTAACAAAATACGTGAATTCTCAACTAAAACTGATTAATTTTCAACCAAAAAAGTTGAATTTTTCACCGAAAAAATTTATTTTTTACCAAAAAAGATAACTTTTCAACAAAATACGTGAATTTTCAACAAAAAACGTAATAGTTGATATTTCAACAAAAGAAGATTTTGATAAACAATAAAAAACAGTTATATTTAATCATTAAAATTAAATTTTTTACAAAATACTTGAATCCTCAACTAAAACAGATTAATTTTCAACTAAACGGTTTAATTTTTAACACAAAGTTAATTCTTAACCAAAAAGAAAGAAAATTTCAATCAAATTGCTCAATTTTCAAGCCAAAAAGACGAAATTTCTAACAAAATAGTTGAATCCTCAACCAAAGCCGATTAATTTTTAACCAGTTTCATCCCAGAAAAATATGTATTTTCAACCAAAAAGTGAATTTTATATTAAATAAATTAAATTTCCAACCAACGAGATATAGATCTTCAAATAATAAAGTGAATTTTCAAAAAAAGTAAACAATTTTAAGAAAATAATTGAATTTTTAATTAAAAACAATTATTTTTAAACCAGTAATGGAAAAGTTATGTAATTTTTCGGTTAAAAAAATTAATTTTCAAACAAAACAAAAATTTCAACAAAATAGTTAAATTTTGAACGAAAGGGATGAAATGATGAAAAAATAAAATGCACTTTTACCAAAGTAGTTCAACATTCAATTAAGCAATTAAATTTGTTATCAAGAAGATTAATTTTCTACAAAAAAAATGAATTTACAACAAGATCCATATATTTTCAATCAAATTGTTGAACTTTCAATTAAAAACAATCAATTTTCAACCATGACTGGAATAGTTAAATTTTTAATTAAAAGAATTATTTTTCAACCAAAAAAGAAATTTTTCCACAAAATAGTTAAATCTTCAAACAATAATATTAATTTTCAACAAAGTAGTTCAACTTTCAACCAATTAGTTGCATTTTTAACCAAAAAAGATGAATTCTCAATGAAAATATGATTTTTCAATTCAAAGACATAAATTTTCTTTAAAAAAAGACGAATGTTCAACAAAAAATTTAAATTTTCGACCAAAAGAGATTATTTCTGAACCAATAATATAATAGTAGACTTTTCAATTTAAAAAAAATTAACTTTGAATCAAAAAAGGTGATTTTTTCACCAAAATGTGAATTTTCAATAAAAAATGACGGATTTTATATCCAAAAAGACGAATGCTAAAAAAAACAGTTGAATTTTTGACCAAAAAGATTAACTTTTAACAAAATTTTATATTTTTTAACAAAAATATAAAATTTTCCACCAAATAGTACAATTTTCAACCAATAGAGTGATGAATTCTGGACCAAAAATTTTATAGTAAACTTTTCAAATAAAAAAAGAGTAACTTTCAATAAAAAAAGATGAATTTTCAACCAAGAAATATGACTTTTTGAGAAAATAGTGGAATTTTTATCCAAACAGTAGAATTTTTAGCCAAAGAGATGATTTCTGGATCAAAAATATGATACTAGACTTTACAATTTAAAAAGAATGAACTTTCAACAATAACAGATGAATTTTCATTTAAAAAAAAATGAATTTTCTACCAAAAGTTGAATTTCCAATCCAAAAGGATGAATTTTCAATAAACCAGTTGAATCTCTCGACCAAAAAAAATGACCTTTTGACAAAATAGTTCAATTTTCAACAAAATAATAAAAATTTTCCACCAAAAAGTAGAATTTTTTAACAAAAGAGATTAATTCTAAATCAAAAATATAATAATAGACTATTAAATTAAAAAGAATTAACTTTGAAGCAAAAAAAGATGATTTTTCTACCAAAAGACAAATTATCAATCCAAAATGACGCATTTTTTATTGGAAAAAACACAAAAGTTCAATAAACCAGTTGAATCTCTCGACCAAAAAATGACCTTTTGACAAAATAGTTGCATTTTCAACAAAATAATAAAAATTTTCAACCTAATAGTAGAATTTTTTAACAAAAAATATCAATTCTAAATCAAAAATATAATAGCAGACTATTCAATTAAAAAGCATTAACTTTGAACCGAAAAAAGATGATTTTTCTACCAAAAGACAAAGTATCAATCCAAAATGACGGATTTTTTATTCACAAAAACACAAATGTTCAATAAAACAGTTGAATTTTCGACCAAAAAAGATAACTTTTTAACAAAATAGTTGCATTTTCAACAAAATAATTAAATTTTCCACCAAATAGTAGAATTTTTTAACAAAAGAGATTAATTCTAAATCATTAATATAATAGCAGACTATTCAATTAAAAAGGATTAACTTTGAACCAAGAAAGATGATTTTTCTACCAAAAGACAAATTATCAATCCAAAATGACGGATTTTTTAATTACAAAAACAGAAATGTTCAATAAAACAGTTGAATTTTCGACCAAAAAAGATAACTTTTTAACAAAATAGTTGCATTTTCAACAAAATAATTTTCAACAAAAAATAGAATAATTACATTTTCAGATGCAAAAATTAATGTTCAACCAAAAACGATGAATTTTCAAACCAGGAAAACAAATTTGCAACCAAGGACGATTTTTTAGCCAACAAATAAAAATAATTTCAACCAAATTGTGCAATTTTCAAGCCAAAAAGGCGAATTTTCTACAAAACAGTTGAATTTTTAAACCAAAAATATCAATTTTTAATCAAATGAATTTTTAAACAATGCGTTTCAGCTTTCAACCAAGTAATAGATTTTTCCACTAAAAATTATGACTTGTTGACAATGTAGTTGACTTTTTACTAAAATAATTATATTTTAACCAAAAGAGATATATTCTGAACCAAAAATATGATAGGCTTTTCTATTAAAAGGAATTAACTTTTAACGAAAAATAGTAAGATTTTCTTGTAGGGTTCTATTTTTCCAGTTCGTATTTAAGCACAAAATCTTGAAAAAGGGGGAAAAGGAGAAGTTTCTTGAAAAATTGAGAAAAAAGAGGAATTCTCAAAGAAAAGGGGAATAAGGGAAAGAGTGTCAAGCTTGTAGTCATGATATACTTTACCATCGGGAATATCGGTAGTAGCAAGTGTTTCCAACAAGGTCCTAGATGTAGGGTCTTTTATTTCATTCTGCATTAGTTCAAATAGTTTTATAGATAAATCTGGCCAGTGAACATAAATTGTTCCTTCTCTGCCCTTCTTATACGTGAAGTCAATTTCAATCTGTAAAAAGGTAGTCCTTATACATATTTTATGAGAGTAAAAATCTATTTCTGAAAATTAAAATGAATAAAAATAGAGCATTAATTCATACCAATTCATGACCACTGGGCTGTTTTAATACAGGATAATTGTTAAATATGTCCTGAACGTTTCCTAGAATGTGCCTGAATTCAGGCATTCTTTCCTCAATACTCAATTGCCAATCATTTAAAACACTTCCCCATGGAGAGTCATTATTTAGTAGCCACAAGATGTGTTCACTTGGTGGAGCTTCATTATTCGCTGCACAAATAAATTAGGTAATTTCATAGAAGATTGAACAAGTTATCTTTATAAAGGTTTAAAAAATAAATAAAATCTAATCTTACGAGCAAAATTTTCTTCATTTTCATTATTGTCCCCACCATCGGATATTTTAGCGTTGATCAATCCTAATTTTGCTTGGAACGTACGCCAGTTTCTGTACTTGTCTACGAACTTTCCCCTGGATATCGGTTGGTCCTTACCGTTTGTCTTCGGAGGAATATAATAGATTCGTGGATCTTCTTTTGTAAAAATGTCACAAAATTTCCGCGTTAAAAGATCCCAATGATGATTCTCGAGCCTCGGTCTGAATTAGAAGGTTTTGTAATTAAATAAAAAAATATAATTGAGGCACAAGTATTTATTTACTTACAATTCTATTTTATCACCACTAGATGGAATCTTAATTTCCATTAAAGTTCGAATAATTATGTCGACTATCTCGTTTCGTACTTTAGTTGAGAGAACCTTATTTCGCCAATTTCTTAAAATTCCCTCCCCAGTATTTGTTTTCTTTAGAAGACGAGTCAAATCCTATAAAGATTTATTAAATACTGAAGTTTTCTATATATGTAAATATATTTTTCAATATTACGCATAATTAAACTAGTATACAATCTTACGAGCAAGTGAAAGTTTGACAACAGATCCGCTGTTAGGACGTAAAATTCATTCTCGCCCGACGATTCTATTCGAGGTTCTTTGGTAGAATAACTACCGATTTCTTCTTTTATTATACTTAGTGGTCTTTTAAGAATAGGACGATCAGATTCAGGTTGATTATTTTCACATACCTTCGTATAATTTTGTTCATCCTTCAATAAAAATAGTTACAGATATATACACTACTTGTGAATAATATGGAAACATGTTTTTTAGAACAGCTGCTTTACTTCTCTTAACTTTGACACTACGGATTTCGAAATTTCAAATAGACTCAGCCAAAGTCTGAAGTTAGAACAAAAAATTGGTAACAATCAAAAACGTGTAATTACCAACACAATCTTTAAAAAATATTTTTTCTTGCATTTAAATAAAATCTATAAATCCACTATGGATCGGGAAATTATTATTTTTTTCTTTCTAAAAGAACACTGTAAAAAAAATTGGTGTAAGTTTACATCCTGCGACGATGGAAATTGTTCGATCGGTGTGGCACATGGTAAATAAGCAGAATTCTGTAAAAATACATATTTTTCTTCTCAACCTGCGTCCGCCGTAAAGAAAAACATAAAGGACGTAAATTTCCCGTCGTCGACCGTGAAATTACATACGGGTCGAAAATCCCTGAAATCTCGTTGAATTTTGTTTTCAGCTTTTATAATCGAATAGATATTTCGAGGATTGGTTCGCCAAAAACTTTTCGGTTATTCAAATTTCAATTTTTTTTTCATCTTTGACTTATTCCTAACGTTCCCTGATTAACAAATTTCCATGACTTTCCTCTAATTTGCAGTTTTTCTCTAACCTGCGGCCACCTTGCTACTATTCACAACTATTCACAGAGGTGAAAATATTTTAAAGCTATTTTCTGTATTTAGTTCTTTTGTTAAAGATTTATAATTTTAGTTGAATTTAACTCCCTGAAAATGCTTTTTTTTTGTTGATAAAGATCAGTTTTTCAAAATGAAAATTTAACAATTTCATTTTTGGTTAAAAATTCAACTACTTCCTTGAAAAATCACCTTTCTCGATCGAAAAATTAACTCTTAATCAAATAAAAAAAAATTAAATCAATCTATATATTTTGTTTATAATTTTTTTTTTTGTGTGTGGAAAATAAATGTTTTTGGTTATAAATACAACTGTCTGATCAAAAATTAAACTGTTTTTGTTTTAAAATAGAAATATTGTTTAGTTGAAATATTAACTATTACATTTTTCGTAAAAAATTCAGGTTTTCATGTTCATAATTCACCTTTTTTTTGTCAACAAATAATTTTTTTACTTGAAAATTCAATAGTTTAGTTGAAAATTAACTTTTTTGTGAAAAAATTCAGATTTTCAAGTTGAAAATTTAATGAATGATTACAAATTCGCTACTTTGGTAGAAAATTAATTTTTCTAAACAAAAATTTAACTATTTCAATAAAAGATTAATAATTTTAGTTGAAAATTTATATTTTTTAGTAAAAATTTCATATTTTCGTTTCGAAAATTCATCTCTTTTTGGTGAAAATTGCATCTTTTTTCGATTGAAGTGCAACTGTTTGGCTGATTATTAATCATTTTTTGATCACTCAACTATTTTGTTTAAAATTCATTTTTTTGTTTTGTTATTCCACTGTTTTTAGTTAAAAATAAAAATCTTTTTCATCGTTATATCAAATGCCTATACCCTTTTCTATTTTCTTTTCTACTCTATTTTTATTTTCTGTTTTTTTTTTCAAATTCATACATTTTTCATTACTTTTTTAAAATGTAAATTTACCTGTTCCTTTTTTGTATAAAAACGTATCTTTTTTTCAGATGAAAATTCAACTATTTGTTAGTAGAAAATTATTGTTCTTGCTTTGAAATTTATTTTTGTATGATGAACATTCAGCTATTTTTTTTTTTTCAAATGAATTTTTCATGGTAAAAAGGTCATCTTTTTCGGTTGAAAATTCATCTTTCTTGACTTAAAATGAAGTTTTTTGTCGAAAATTCAATTTTTTGTGTTGAAAACGTAACTGTCTTTTAAAAAATTTGTATTTTGGCTTTAAAAATCATCTAATTATTTGGAAACGTTTGTTATAAATTAAGTTTTTTTAAGTAAACAATTAATTACTTGGTTCAAATTTCAACTGTTTGTTTGAAAATTCGACTTTTTGTAGAAAATTGATCTATTTTACTTAAAAATTCAAGAATTTGGTGAAAAATACAACCATTTTATTGAAAATTTAACTGTTTCGTGGCTAATTCAACTGTTTTGTAGGAAATTATTTTTTTTCAAATTAAAAATTGATTTTTTAAATGAAAATTTATCTTTGCGATTCTGGGTTATTAATTTATCTGTAGAATTGGATAACTGAATAATTCAATTTTGGAAAACTAATCTTTTTGGTTAAAAATTCAACTAATCGGTTAAAAATGTATATATTTGGCTGACAATTCAACTTTTTTGTTGAAAATTGAACTTTGTTTTAAATTCGCTTTTTTTATTAGAAAATTCGTCTTTTTGGGTGAGAATTGAAAATAACTTTTCAAATATCACCCCCATATGTCTGTTTTATAGGGTCTCAAAAAACCCCCATAAGTGAAAAAATGGGTTTTGTGAGTTTTTGGCGCTAATTATGATTTTTGTTGCGGTTTTTTTATTGCAATTTTTGTCTGATTTTAAATTAGAGAGAGGTCTTCAATTTTAACAATAATAATTGTTTAAATAATTCATGAGTATATTTAATAATATTCTCTTTGCTTAATCGTATAAATTTTTGTTTTTTTTCTGAAATTTTAAACTTTGTATTTAGTTTTCACTTGGAGCGAGTTAATATTTAATTTAATATAGAAAAAATAATTGGTGAGACAAGTTATTTTTGTTTATAGTTGTCTTCTTCTATATTAATACTAGATAGTTACAGTTTTTTTTCAGAATTTCAAACTTTTGTCCATTTTTCAATTAAAGTAAAGTGATCATTAATTCAAGCTAACAAAAATAATTGTTTAAACAATTTATTATCATTGGTTATCATATTCTCTTTGCTTGATGGTAGAAAGTTGCGGTTTTTTGTGAAATTTTCAACTATTTGTCTATTTATTACTTAGTGAGGTAATAATTAATTCAAGCGAATGGAAATAATTGTTTAAACAATTGAGTATTGTTTATAATTATTTTATCTCAGATAAGTGCTATAAAGTTGCAGATTCGTCTGAAATGTTTAACTTTGTTTTTGTCTCTTGTGTGAAATAGCTTTTTTGTTTTAATTAATTTTTTAAACATTGGGAAAAGAGCAAAAATAATTCACTAAAAAAACTAAAGTACTATTTGAAAAATGATTCTCATTCAGATTCAGTTATCATTTGTTCATAACTAAAAAGTCGAAGCAAAACTAATAACAATTCTTTAAAATAATTATTTATTCGAAATTGAACTAATTATTAACTCACCCTACGTGAAAAGTAGACGAATAGTTGTAAATTTCAATGTTTAATGTTATTTTTTACGATTTAAAAAAAAGCTATGCGTCCTATCAAAAAATAAGTCCGAACAAATTTGTAAATATTTTTCGACAAAAAAAGATGACTTTTTAACAAAATAGTTGAATTTGAAACAAAATTATTAAATATTTTTCAAAATAGTTGAATTTTTAACTAAATAGTTGAATTTTCAACCTACAAAGATAAATTTCCTACCTACAGAGATGAATTTCCAACGAAATAAGTGAATTCTCAAACAAAAAATTAATTATGAACCAACCATTTGCATCTACGACTAAATAGTTGAACTTTCAAGCAAAAGAGACGAATTTTCAACAAAATAGTGGAATTTTTAAAGTGAAAAAATGTATCCACAACCAAAATGTTGAATTTTTAACTAAAAAAGATAAATTTTCAAAAACAAGAAAGATGAAGTTG